>JAGFPH010003129.1:8629-91064 GCA_018207615.1 Philaenus spumarius | reverse complement strand
GGTGTTGTTGTCATTAGTAAAACTGAACCCAGGTTTCTGTAGTGGAAGCCTGTGAGCGATTTAAAGTAAACACTCAAAAGATCTTAAGCTACTCATACAATTCTGTTTTAGGTGGCAAATAATTGACTAACCCTTCATAAGCGTAGAAATAGTTCCACAAGTTTAACATGTATGTGTGGAATTTGTGCCACTTCAAATGTTGTAAGCACTACAATCACAGTTAAAAAATGTTATTTGTATTTGATTGACATATTTCGAATTTACTATTATTTTCTAAAAAAGTGATTATTTAATCAAGTAAACTATGAAAATTAAATTTCTAATGCAAATTAAAACTAGCTTAAGCTACTAACACAGTATAAGTTGTGGACAGCGTAACTCTGAACCAGGATCGCTTCACATCCGCTGTACATCCATTAGACGCTAGCCTTGTCTAGTTCAAAGTTACGCTGTCCACAACCATAGTTATAGTTTGGTTACTGTAGCCCGTGCATCACTGTAGATGGCTACATTGTCGTTGAAACGCGTTTTACGTTAGTATACGTATTTGTTGTGAGATTTTGTATTCAGGATTTATTTTATCTCTCGTAAGCAGTAAATATAATGATTATATTATTTAATGCTAGCAATTATTATAGGTTGGTGGAGGTAACCGCCGAAATTTGCAGACTTCCGATGGCAAAAAACCTGCCTCACAAAGTAACAACCATTTAATGGTAATATTGGTTTGGATGGAAAGGGTAGGTTTTCCCCTTAATTAATATGAGATTAACATTTTTTCTGCACTTTTTTTATTATTTAGTGAGATATTATCCCAGTACTACTGTCGAATTGCATTTACTCTTCTATTAAATTTGCAATTAGTTGTTCCAATTGGTCATGCTCAGATTCAATTGATATAGAAGACTCCGTAGCAACAAAATAGCATAGATGATGGAGTTCAATTTCAAAATAAAACTTTGTCATTTACAGCAAAATGACGCCATAGAACAAATATAATACAACATAAGAATTCATCTGTTATTTGTGGTTCATTAAATTTTTGTTTGTTTTGGCAGTGAATTAGGATATCGGCAAATCCCCATTTACTAATATAAATGAATTAATGGTCAGCAAGAAAAATCATCAATAAACCTAATTAATTAATCTCTTTAATATTTAATTCACTATGGGTTTCGACGTTTCAACAAATGGTAGACAAGTTTTGAGTCCGCCAATATTGATAGTGTTCCTTAAAATATTATACTTACGAAAACTAAACCGTAAGTACACGTTAAGGGATAACTCATTTAGCGGTAGTATAGCTGAGTAATTACTTATATATGCTTAGAAGTCGTATTTTTATCTAACCAATCCTCTTATTTTGTCTCACAAATCAACAAACATATTTAGATATTCCTTGATTTTATTCGACGGTTCACATACATTATAAGAGCCCACATTCCTGTCATATAAAACCTCTTACATTTTATTTGATCGATTACAGCGCCAGACTTCTTACAACTGGTAATCGGTTTCCAAATCATAACTACAAAATCACGGCGAAGGCGCAGCAAGGCGCAAAAAATTGAATATCAAAATAAAGGTAATCAAATGCATTAATTTTTGTTCAATTTAAAAAAGAAGATATTTCAAGATGTTTTTAAAATCAATCCCAAAGTTGGAAATCGTCAACAAATTCTTATAAGATTTCAAAACTAGAACGGTAAAGAACAGTTGGCAAAGTCAATTTTTTAAAACCACACCCCTTTTTATCTTCGGTAATTGTATCACTTCAATATAATCCTACCTTTAACCTTTCTTTTTATTTTTAAATCATGTTTTCTTTTTTCTAAGGTTTTATTTTGTATCTTACCCCAAAATATCATTGTCCGCACCTAGTTTTTTTATTTTTGAACACAGTTCTTGACAATTTGCTTTTTGTGTAACAAACCGATTGATCTTAGCCTCCTCGAAACAGTTTTAAACAAACAACTAAAGATCTTTGAATTTTGTATTTAGATTACCATTAAAGATGTGGCAAGTAAATACGTTATAAATAAAGTACATAACTTTATATACTTTACGTTATAAAGTAAATATGTTATTTTATATTTTGTAATTCCTAATTGTAATTTAAAACGACTGATGATTAATATACCTTGTATAGTCGTTCAATATAATTAACTTAAAACTTTAATCATAATACGCTTTTTCTATTATTCTATTTCCAATATCGTAATGGATATAATACCAGGACGTGGTCCATTCTGAAATAAATTTACGATTATACATATTATGCATAAGACATGTTTTATTGCACCCTCTCCTCCCCAGTATGTATGTGACATTCATGAAATTGCTTTGTGAATAATGTAACTATATTTTCTTCTCTATAATATTTGGAAAATAGTTTAATCAATTGTTTACTTAAAGCGCTTTTGTTTCACTACGGTGAATTGTTTTTCAAATAATTAATAATTCAAAAGGATTTTTCCTCAAAGGTGTACAATACTTAATGATCAAATACTAATCAAAAAAATAGAAACAACTGCTGTAGGCACATGAGTTAAACTTTAGTATTTTGTTGTTATTTGGATTTAATATTGTATACATTGCTGTTTAAACTTCTTAATTGTAAAAATGTATTCTGTGACTAGACAATAAAATGAAGAGGTATGATATATCTATCGAACAATTCCGCCATACCTCATACTATATATCAGAACAAGAACGGGCTGTTGTTCAAACTCTTTATTGTTATTAAGATTATCGTTGATAAAATCGATGATTAAATATCATACAATAATAAAAACTGGTAACAAGACAAACTGATAATGAAAGGCTATTTATGTCAGATTTTAGAATAACGCAGCTTAAATATTACACTTGCGTTTGATACAGCAATTTTTCTAAGTAGAAAACACTTATTGTATTGCTACCAATTAATGGAGAGCAAATATAAAAAGTGTAATGAATCTCAGTTATTGAATAATCAATGACACATTTTAAAATTTGGTCAATATTTTTAAACCAATGTGCTGCTATTGAAGGGCTTATATAGGACTTGCAATTACATTTCTAAAACTTTAGAATAGTGTAAAGTTACTTTTATATCACATTATCATAATATTATGTTCGCTGTATTTTAGAATAATATACTGTATTTAAGATTTTTTTATATGACTCCTTGATTTCGTTTTATTTCAATATGCATATTTAAAAAAATATATAATCATAAATATACAGATTAAATTATTTGTTTAAGCGCAATTAAATATGATTATTACTTACAATAATTAGTTCTGAGTGTTAAACAAATTAGTTTAAATTATAAAATGGAAATTAATTATAAAATTACAGTGCGCTTTAGGCTTTATATCAAAATAAGGCTGTGCATACATTTTCTGGAATACTTGAAATTAAAACACGTTGCGATGTTAGTGAAGGTTTACTACAAATTATGACTAATGAGCCTCAACTCTCAGAAACAACTGCTTCTGAAGAGTGGTTATAACAAATTTAAATCGTGTAACAACTTCAAATTGAATCTGAACTATTTATAATTACGTAAAATGTGTAGTTACACAAATTATTTTGTTATGTATGTTTACTTATAAAAGTAGTTATAATTATTTATATTTACTTTTATAGTTAGTAAAGTAAGAAGTTTACGATCCCACAAAAATTTTACAAATAAATATGTAACAGTATGTTCTTGTAATCTATGCACATTGTTGAATTGTAGTTATGCATCTTTTTATTATAATATATTAATTGCAATAATTCTTAAAATTTCAATATGGTATACCTCTCTCATTAATCTTACAAGCGTTCAATTAAAAAAAACACTTGTGTTTAAAAGCAAATAAACCTGAAACTAAATTTTAATTGCATTCCTTAAAAGCAGAGAATGGGAAGAATTTGTATATACATCTTAGATATCCAAAGTTAAACTAATGTTTGCAAGCACATTGCAATATCGCATTAATATAAAATTAATTCTGTTTTTATATAAATTTAATATTAAACTTGTGCAAGATATTTATTATTTAATAGAATTTTAGAAATTTAAACGCAATAAATGAAATAAAACAGTAAGAGTTACTAGGGATTTTGATTTAATTTAAATCAATTATTATTGTTATATAGTATATTTTAAGATTTATATTTATTTTGTTTCACCAACATTAAAATTATCTCGTATTCGGTTTGCGTCACTAAGTGTCACAAGGCTTGACTACGTTTTCTCGTTTCTCGAGTAAGTAAATATTTTTGATAAATTTCTATTTATGAATATGAAACTTCAAACATTTTGCCAACAAGCAACATTTAAAATACACTATTTCTACAAAACCTTTCTCTGTACTGCATGAAACTTATCTTCTCTCTGACTGTTATTCATTAACTTGAGACATTATTTAAAAATTATTGCAGTTTATTCGGCTAGGGTTTATCTGCCAAAGTATTTGACTGCGATTTAATTAAGTCAGTTTATTATTTACTAAGATTCAGCAATAATGTTCATGTGTTGTAACAAATTGAAAATTAGTCCAATTGGTAGAATTTCTATTTTAAACAAATTTAGGTTAAAAAGCTCGTAAAAAATTTAAAAATGAGCCAGGCAAAGTCTAATCTAACATGTAAAGTTAAATGATTTTAAAAGATCAAATCACTGCATAAATAAGAAAAAAATACGTTAATTAAAAGGTGTTTAAAAAATTGAGGGTGTGAAAGAATACATTCAAATTAGTAAAAAAAAATCTAAAATCACAATTGAAATAATAGAAAATTTCTTGAATCGATAAAAGTAAAATATGTGTGGGAAAACCATTTTTGTATGTGTACAGTTAAAAATTATTGCTTAATATATTTTTAACTTCATTTATTTATGTAAATGTGATTTTGATCAGAAATCTTTATGAAAATATCGCAATAGTTTTCGAATTTTTATGCCATAAAAAAAGAGCAAAACAAAAACATCTAGTTTCAAACGTGTTTGACCATTGAATGTATTTTTGTGAGAATTGTATACTGTATTTTTATTTTTATAAATCAAAATCTAGGGAGTATCATATTTTACTCTTAAAGGTGTAGATGATTTAAACACAATTTTCATCCGAAAACTGTCTATCTGGGAAAGTAATTTTTAGTATTAAAACTAGAGTAATTTAACTAAAGATGTTTCTCTCATTATAAAGTTGGTAAATAAAATATTAATTAGTACTTTAGTTGCAATTGGTGAAGTATTTTTATGATTATAAACACTTTTTACTGTACTATGTATGGTAATGAACATAATCTACTTAATTTTTTCTCTTCGGAAACAATACATTATTCTTTGACTACAAAGCTCTTTAGTTAAAATCTTATTGACTTTTAAAGTCCATAACCTTGAATTTTGATGCACTGTTTTCAGTTACTGGTTAAACTGTTCAATGGCAGCTTATATTGCTTTTATTGAAAAGTTTTTACATGATTTGAACCTTATTTGCAACTGAATTGAACAAAATCATTATATTAGCTAAAACATTTTAAAAGGTTATATAAAAGCAAAAAAAATTTATGTTTTTAATATACTTAAAGTACTGTCACAAATTTTGAAATATTTTGTCTTACTAAAAAAGTCTTTATTTGATTTTGAGGAAATTTGTACACTTAAATCGTGTTTGATTCGTTGAATTAGTTCTTGATTTATAACTCGTTTTGTGGAATAAAGTCAATAAATCTTGAATTTTCTCTATGCATTACTTTACGCTATTGCTAAAAATATAAAATAACAGCAATTTTTGATTTCATGTAAACGTTGTTGGATGTTTGTTCTATGTCTATTTGTATTCTTAAACTTGTTTAATATCTGCAAAACAGATTTCAAGTTATAACATTTTTGAGTTGTAAAAATAGGAGCAAATAGTATTCTCTATATGTTTACACATTGCTTGGTTAATTCAAATGTAAAGATTTTATTAGAAACATTCTGTTTAAGTAAAAATAGATAAATAGTACGATTTTTTCAATAATATAAGGATAGGAAAACAGTTTTATGTCTATCAATCTCAAAGTATAGTGCGTGCAATCCCACACTAAACTTTTTCAATGTTCTAATTTCACAAGGGCTAACATTTATTTCTCGCAAAGTTTTTACCAATAATTACAGCAAACTTTTTAACTACTTTTGATTGTATTCAATGTTAGGTAGTATCGCAAATTTTAATCGGCGTGTTCTTTTGATAAAATTTCATTAAAACTGAAAATCCACATAGTTTTAAATATTCTCGAATGTTGTAATATTAGTCTATTCGTGTCAACAGTTCTATAAGTTAAAGGTCTATAGTTAAAGAATTTAAAGTTAAAAAGTATAATAATTTATTAAAATCCTGATGTTTAATTTTTTACTATAATAATGTTGAAATATAAACAAAATATTAGATGAGTTTTCCTCTTGCTAAAAATTAAGTATTAACTTTACTTGTCTATTATAAAGCAGTAAAATATTACTCTTAACATCTTATTACTGTTTTGCTGTTAAATACAATCACACAAGTATTTGCAGGAAAACTCTATAGACAGACATAAGTATTCTCTTAGACTGTAAAACGTTGCCTAAAACTTTAAACTTATTGTGTTAATATTTCAACAGTGGAGAAACTATCTGTATGTGATTGTGTAGTATCTGTGTGCAATAATCAGAATGTGTTTACATCTTTTTTTGACCTGAATTAAAAAATCTGCAACTATTATTCTACAGTTAAAATCTTACACTATTTTATTTATTTGAAACAAATTTATGTATGTTATTGACGTTTAAATAAATATGGTATAATAGTTAAGATAATATATTTTTAAATATTACCTTTTAATTTGTCCGTCATGTGACTTCTGTTGCTTGATTAGTTTCGACGCGTTTCGGGAACGCATTCCCATTGTCAAGTAAACATTAAAAACATTAAAAACAAACTTTTAAAACACAAATAACAACACTTTTACACGACTTTTAAAAATATGTCCAATGCGTTTAAAAGTCTACCCGTATTGCAATAACGAATTTGGGTCAAATTATTTGTGTCGCGAATTAGTGTAAGAATGGTTAGAATCTATTAAATGCTGAGCAAAGTTTTAATTTCTTCTGGGCATGTTGTTATGTGGCAAATGTTCTTTAAAACGTTCTTTGAACGCTGTGCCCGTCTGACCATCATAGAACTTGTCACAATCATTACAGTAAATGCTGTACCCACTCGATTTCTTTTCCACCGGGATCGAACGTTTAGGTCGTAATAACTTATGCATGTTATTGTTGTGCGAAAAATAACGTTGGTATCATATATTGCGAACGTGTTTTTTAACATATGTGGAACAACGTTGGAATATTCAATAGAAACACTTTTATATTTTTATCTTTAGTGCGTTTTATGGGGTTTTGTTTGTTTAACATATGTTTATGTAGCAATTTATCGATCATGGAATCATGATAACTATTCGCATGTGCCATGTATTTGATGGTTTAAAGTTCGTCAAGGAAGTTCGGTATGATTAGAAGGCGGTGGATCATACCGAATATTGTAAGCCATAAAATATGGTATGTTATATTGTATTGGTTTAATGTGTATTTACTTAAGACTTCACTACAATACAAATACAATAACAATTTATAACATATTCAAATTATTTGCAGGTACAAAATTAAGATTTAAATTCTGATCACCTCTTTTTTATTGGTGGTTTACTGTAATATTAGATTCAAACTGATAACAAATTTGTCGGTTTTTTTAATGTAATACAATATGTGTAGTTAAACTATTTATATAACGATTATTCCAAAGGCCTACGAATATTTTATCTTGCAGTAATATATAGTCGTGTACACAATGTAATTAATACTAAAAGTAAAACTGTGCCTCTCACCTAAACTCACTCTCTGTGAGGGTGTTACAAGTGATTTACAGAGGACGTAATGGCTGCGTTTATCAGGAAAACGCTGTGCAAAACACCTTGCTATAAAGCGCATCTAGATAAAATAAACTGTACTTTACCTTAATTGTTTTTTTTTATGTTTTATAACTGAGCAATAATTTTAATTGTCCCTTATGCACGTTTAATGAGAGTTAAATGTCATAAACTGCAACAAGAATAACCTGTATCTGTCTGCCATGACAAATAAATAGTTAACTGTAATACATGCAATTAGGATGTAATAACATATTAGTTCATTTAAGAAATTCTATTTTATAATTATGTTAAATATTTGATAGACTAATCTATTAAAAATGTCTTTATCTCTTCCATTAACATTAAGATACTTGTCTTTGGTCCACAAAATTTAACTCCAGTTTGATATTTTAATAAGTGTATCTCTATCGTTAAGGAATGGCTATGTGGTATATTAAAAAAATGTATATAATTACGTCAACATTTTAGCAATTCTTTAACAAAAAATTACATATGTTATTGAAATCAATAAAATAAAAGAGTTATCTTTTTAAAAAATTTGGAATATTCAGCTTTATTTGTGTCATAGTATAAATATTTAAAAAAGTTATTTTTATTTGAAATAAAAATTATTATTTATAAATTTTCTGGATTATATGTGCACAATATTATAATAAATAGATCCCTAAAGCCCCCCCCATACACTATCCAACTCGGTCTGACAGATTTCCATAACAGGTTTCCTTGATGTTGGGACGCACAAATGTTTGGTCAGCGATTCTCCATACATTATTGAAATTCGTCGGCCGCACAGGGCCCCAACCTGGTACGTAAGATCGTTTGGACGACGAAAGTCAGCTGCTTCGCGTCCCTACACACTATCGTACCAGTATGGCACCAACCTTTCTAGCAACACGTAACAATAAAATTGCTTGAAGTGAGCCAGTCGATTGTCTGTCGCGCACCCCAGGTCTGGTACGAACAGGTTTGGTGCTCCCACACAATGTCCAACTGGGTGCGTAAATCATTTAATTTGTTGTATCGAGGTTGGCTCATGTTTATGGCCGAGATGGTAAACAGAGGTTCGGTCAACTCGTTGCGGTGCGGTTCGCCTAACCCCACACACTATCAAACCCTAGACCTACCGGGTATGCCATCTGACCAAGTAGGATGAAACGTCGAATCAAGTTGTATAGTGTATTGGGGGGTGGGGCGGGGGGCTTAAAGGAAAAAAGCTACTGGCGTGTTACATGGCAATCACATTCAACAAACCGTTAGATGAATCATTGTTTGTTAAGCTAGATTTATGTATGTATAGTGTAACAGTTGTTTTGTTTTCAGATATTTACTATGATTTAAATACTATTCAAGGTGTTTATTGTATTTTTAATTTTAGAATGGTGGATTGTTTGTGCAAATGGCACACTTACAGCATCACCACATTGTTAAAAAAAATTATAGTTCTATATAACACATTTCTAAAGTCATGTGAATTATTTATATTTGAAAATATTGTTGTTTAAAAAATAAATCATTAAACATTCAACAAAACAAAAATGTATAGTTATTTTTCAAATTAGTAACATATTTTTATACAAAAAAACGTGTATTAACGTAAAAACGTGTAAAAACGAAATTCTGAACTTTCTAGGCTTCATTAAAAACTTAACAGTGTAAAAAGTTATTTTTAAAATATTGTATAATTGCAGAATATTTTATACTTTCATCACAATACTCAAAGTAAATTTATGTTCCAAAACAAAAGAACACAACAAATTACATATTACTTTTGTTATGGCTGAGTTCACCTTCAAACAAGCTATTTGGTCAAGATGAACGAATATCTGTAACTTTCCGTAACATTTAGTTTCACGGAAGTTAAACAATAAAGCTTTGGCAAATTGCAATATTTTCTTTGATTCTGGGGCCTACTTCAGTCATCGTTGTTCTTTGGTAAATAAAGCCCAAACATCTTTTGACTTTATTAAATCATAAGCACTAATTGAAAGCTTAACATTCTACAAATTTAATTTACAATTCGAAAATTTCTTTGTGCTGTCTATTTCATTATTTTAAACTGTAATATTTAACGTACTTGGTAACTACATTGCTGGCTCTTATATGATACAAAAAATAAAAATAAATATCTTCTTTTTTTTTAATAACAGTGACTTGGGTAAGTTTTGCAACTACTTATTTATTTAACTTTGGTTTTATAACCATATTCCCGTTAGTAAAAAATTATGAAATGGTACTACAAATTAAAATAAAGTATCATTTAGTTCCACCAAAATTGTATTAACTTAACAGGAATATAAATTTAATATTTTAAATTAATTATATGTTAGTTGAACTTGGTAGTATGCATAAAGTAAAAAATACTTAACTTAATAAAATACAAATTTCATAAAATTGTTCATCTATATATGCCATCACAGAAATTTTAAAATTTAAAGATAACAAAAACCATTTGCAAATACAATACAATCTTCTAAAGCGAGAGATAATTGTTTGTCTCCTAAATGGATCTGGAATCTCCGTCAAAGGATTTTTCATTTTTTGATTTTATATGGAGCTTTTGGCCACGAGAAATCGATTGGAAATGGTCACCAGTCTGGGAAAATTCGTTTTCTACGTCTTTTTATTAAATTAAAAAGTGAAATTTGTCCATTTTAAACAATACAAAGCACAGCTGATGCAAATGTTTTCAATGCCATTACAATAATCATCTGCTTTCTTTTAAACTGTATATTTTATTAGAGGTAAGCCTAATGTTGTATCTATTTATAGTTACCATGGCAACGAATACTTCTGCTAAATAAACATACCCTTTATTTAGTTGTTTAATGTTATAGGCCTAACCTAAACGATGTTCACGGAAATTTGCAATAATAGTTATTGACGTGAGCGAACTAGGCCCTAGGCCTAAATCGATATTGAAATATTAAACTTTAATTTAGGCCTGACTTATTTCTGAGGCATAGCGTTGAGATTATGGTTAATCCTTTAAACTGTATTTTTATTACAGGTAAGCCTAATGTTGTATATACCCTTTATTTAGTTGTTTAATGTTATAGGCCTAACCTCAAAACTCAATAATCCAATATTTATTATTGAAATCATAGCCTTGCTTATGATACTCTCCTGGTACTATTTTAAATGGAAGAGCTGCAATTTAGTAACAGCTCAAAATAAACAATCTTTCATTTATTTGTACAGTACAGTTCTGTTTACGATCAGGGAAACAAGAAAACAGTTTTGAAATTTAAATTACGTACATTATGGTTTAGAGCAGAATATGTTCGAAATATAACATTAAATGATTACCCAAAATGTTATGAAATAGTATGTATCGTCACACAATTTCTTGGAATAGTGTTCAAAATTTACATGAAACGTAAGCATGTAACTCATTTATTTTGAAAAAAAAAGTAAGAATAATGGCAAGTGGAGCTGCACCTAATGTATTATTCTAGAAACTAAATATTCAATTAAGATATTTTTTCCTCTATTCACCTAAATTTGTATCCTGAGATATTTATTTTTGTGAAAACTTAATCCCAGCTTTAGATAAATTCATTTGGTTCACAAACTGTATTCTTCTTTTATTGTAGATATTTGAGTAAAACTGAAATATTTGGCATTAATCATGAGCCTAGTGTTACTATTCAATGGTGAAATATTCCAATTATACATTGTGTGTAAAAAAACCTTTCACGCCTTTGGGATATGATTCTTCATACAAAAAGGATGAAAAACGTTCATATAAACATAGGCCCGAAAACTATTAGTTTTCCAGTTATCCGTCATTTTGTTTTATGTACAAAATAATTCATATCTAGAGAATGGTTTGACTAATTGAGTTCAAACTTGACTTGAAGTTTAACCTAAAACTAAAATATTTCTAAGAAACATGAGCGATTAAATCAATTATGAGTTTCAAAATGGTGGCAGTTTGAATATTTCAAACCTAAATTACTAAAAAACCGTACATTTTAAGAAAAAAATCTCAAGATACCTTATTTTTAGCCCTTTTGATTCCCTTTCGGATGGTGTAACTGTCAAAATAATCGGATGAAGGATAATAGCTAAGTTAAAAATAATGACATGAAATGACATGAAAATATTGCTGCGTTTACTGTGTTGGTAAAGGAACAAACTTTGAACAAACTAGTTATTACACATATCCGAATATACACCATCCGATAACAACTCTTTAGAAGTTGTTATTTTTGCACAATGTTTGTTACCCATATTTTGTTATTTTTACTTCACACATATTATTCGGATACAATTATTTTAATTATGTAATTCTAATATTCCTAAATAAAGTCATAGTCTATAGTTAAGCTTAATTATATTAAGTTGACTTGGGTACAAAAGAATCATGAATCTTAAATCACAGTCAATAGTTTTTAAATATACTTAATTTTTTAATCTAATGTCCGAATTTTCGAAAGTCCGAACATCTGAAAACGTAAACTTTCTAGATGTTTATGAACACTTCTGGTTTTCATAGGCATGGCATATATTTAAAAATTCTCCGATTCAAACTCTTGACGGTTAAAATCTTACAAATTCAACATCTTCTGTAGGCCTCTTGGTTTGAAAATCTGTATTTTAGACTGTGTACGATGTATATTGAAGATAAATACTTTAATAACCATTTTGAACTTATAAACTTTAATTTTCATTTCTTATACGTCGTAGATACAAAGTGTTTTTTTTTTTTCAACTACCTCAATGTACACTTTATAAGCTCATTTTTAACCCCCAAATAAACTTAGAGAAATTATTGTATTACATAGGAATTAAGAATCTGTATTACAAGACAACTAATACACACCCTTCAGAAGCAATTCCGATAGCGTCACACAAACAAGTAATTTGCTATTTGCAATTTCTGCGCAATCAGGTAAAGTTTTAATCCTATGTTTCAAGCACAGTCGTTAGAATAAGTAAAGTTACTTGACGGATAAAGTTAGATTTGAATTGCTTCATTAGTCATGGTTTTAAAATACAAAGTTTTACTTTCTTTGGTAGATTTAAGTTTTAACATTACGAATTTCAAGTGGATAAAGTTTTATTTAAATAAGTGCATCGGCTTGACTGGAGTTAACTGCAAAACTTCTATAGTAAATCCACAGTTATTAGTGTTTTCATACTGCTTTGCAAATAAAATAAATATTATACGTTGCACACTACAACAAAAATATTGTTAGTATGCAAATTGAGGGGTGTTTGATGTTTAGGATTGTTTAATTACTGTTCAAATTTGTAACTACTAAAAAAGAATTACTGAAAATAGGGACTTCCCATAACCTAGACTTTGACTACATCGCTTCAGTTTGTCTTGTAACATTATTCTTTAATAGTTTGTAAACAACACATATGGTATTGTTACTATTATTATAAATAAATATATGTTTGTTTTAAATTATGTTATAGTAGATATTTTCCAGCACTTTTCCACCGTGTTTTATAAGTTATTACGTATCTACATATTATTATTCAGGAGATTCAGTCATTAGTATATGTGCTATATGCTAACTGTACCCTTACCCTTAACTTGTAATACAATATTACATGATTTAGTACTTTGTTCCTCTTACGGTATTAATAGGTTATTATCAATATTAAATTAATATATATTATATAATATTTAGGAGGAAAAACTCAAATTAGATTGTATTTCGTCTCGACTATTAAATACCTTTATGTGTAGGTATACTTCCTTACAAAAAACAGAAAACGAGAAATGAAATTGTGTAACGTAATTTAAAATAGAAAAATAAAGTCATCTTATTTAAAATTTAAAATATTAAAAACTAAACTCAAACATTAGCGATATTACGTTCGTTTATACTTTTATACACAAACATGAAAACGATGAAAAAAAAACACTAACACGTGAACCCAAAGTATGTTCTTGACCCAATTTCTTTGGCTGAAGGTAATCATGGCACGAGGTACTCAATAATAGATGCGATATGAATATTTTATGTAAAATAATAATAAAACTTATATACAAGCATATTCATCAGATAGTAATCACATAGAAGAAGACTAAAGGGCACTTGAGTGTTATTTATTTATTAACACTTGTGCTACTTGTGTGTCACTCTACAATGTCTGTGTGCGATTTTATGTTTTTTATAATTAATTGTCCGGCCAAAAATGCAGCATGTGGCAGTAAAACATCGAGCCTAAAAACTAAATAAATTTAATTATTCACAAGGCTACATATAATATGTCTAAAGGTATTTGTTATAAAATATATGTAGTTCTAAGGATAACTACAAAGGATACATATTCAGCTATTTGAAAAACTATTTTATAGTTTATAAACACCAAAATCCGGATATGTAACATATTCCTGAACATAAATTTTATAAAATTGTTTAAATCAATAAATACATAAATTGATGACGAATAACAATAGTTTCCTAAAGTCGTTATAGAAAAATCAATAGCTAAACAACATGGCTAAAATAAAAGATAAAATCTGAACTCATATTATAAAGAGGTAAAGTTTGTTTGTTTGTTTGGGTGTTTGTTTGTTTGTTTGTTTGTATGTAGGGGGTAATCTCTGGCACTACTAAACCGATTGAAAAAACAGTTTTACTAATAAAAAGCTACACTATCCCTGAGTAACATAGGCTATAATTCATTTCGATAAAAACCTTTTTTTATTCCAATATTTGTAAATTTAGTCGGAAAAAATTATTAGGTTAGGCCCAGAATGATAAATCAACACATGTATTTTACATTTATTACCATAGCAACCAATCGATAACAGATAATATAGCTGTTAGCTCCAATATTTCCATTAACAGTTGATTTCAAAATTTGAAGCAATTGTTGTTGTATTTCTAGCTTTTAGGTTAGGGTTTTTAAGTGTCTTGCTGGTTCTTTTAACCATTATTATAACTGCTGTTATAAAATATAAGAAATAATTTAATTTAAACATTTTACATTATTTACCTTCTTAGTTTTGAGGTTATTATTAATCCTACACCTTTATTATAAATAAAACATAACATAATGATTTAGAAGGTTACATTGGGGGTTGCCGTGCGGAGCACGCAGGGGTCTCCCCTAGTATAAGATAAAATACAACAAAAAAGAAAAACTCATACTGGAATTTTCAAAATTTTTATTCTTTAAACAACTATTTACATCCAATTAATATATAATTTTTTTCTTAGAGAACAAAAATATGGCGAATCAATCGACCATTACGTCACGGATTTAAGAGATCTAAGTAGCTCCTGTGAATTTGGAACACTCACAGACAGTTTAATTAAGGATATCATTGTTTTAGGAATAAGAGAGAGAAATATTAAGGATTGTCTGCTTAGAATAATATATTTAGACTGAAACAAAGCAATAGAAATCAAAGGACCAAGACTCAACTTGCCGATATATGTTCAAGTAAGGACAAAACGGATGACGTAAGCAAGATAAATATCAGGAAGACAGACAAGAAACCCAGTAAACAAGATGGTGGCAGAAGTTCGTTCGACCCGTTCCACAAAAAATATTCTCAACAATAAAGATCGAATATAAGAAACGACCAAAACAAGATTACTTGTGACAAGTGTGGCTATAATCACGTGTATAAAAAATGTCCAGCGTTCGGAAAAAATGTGCGAAGTGTACAAAGTTTAATCATTTTGCGTCACAGTGTAAAAGCAAAAGTGTAAATATAGTGGAAAGTTGTGAAGAGTTTTTTTCTAGGTTCTATAAGTGAAATCCAAAGTGAAAAAGTCATGATTGGTTAATTGATATTTTTATTAAAAATGTAAAGGTTATGTTTAAAATCGACACCGGATCACAGGTAAATCTTATAAACTCAAACATTTTAAAGTAAATAAATTATGATGCACACAATTAAATAATTAATAATTTTTATTGTTAGCCCATATAAATAATGGACAGTAACACCGAGGTAGCTTTGATTATTGTTGTCAGTCCATATGTCGGTTGTTAATGAAGATGACTCCATTCCATTCATCTTAAATTTAAACTGCACTATCACTTCTTTATATTTGCATTCCATTATTGTTGTCATCCCCTTCCTCGATGGCACTGAATAAAGAGGAACGGTGATCCGCATTAGTTTAAAAACGCTTTATCTTCCACCAATGAAATAGGCTGCAGATCAGGTGTAATCATGTGTAAGATAGCTTCATTAAGCTGCTGCTCCTTGGTCCCACCACCTAAAAATAAAACGATAATTAATATTTGTATGCAATACCATTAAATTTATGACAAACTAAGGGGAGTCGGTGAGCAAATTTGGTAAAAAATATTTAAAAATGAGAATTATGTGTGGTTTTGAACCCTCTAGTGTCCAGACATAATCCTCTTAAATTTAAAAACTATTTTGTTCTTTTGTTTTACTCATTTTGGTTCTGATTGACATATTTACAAGAATATTTTGGAGTGTTCCATATGTGTAACAATGGGCATTAAAAGCTGAAACACCAATTACCAAAAAAAATTATATTTACAAGGTTAAACATTGCTTTTTTTTATATATATATATATAATAAAACACATATTGATATGGTTATTAACAAGCAATCAAAATAATATATAACATAAAATATAACCATGATTTCCCAATGTTACACTTGTGAAACGTCATTTGTTAAGGTTTGGACAGTACTGCCCAGTGACACATGTATATTTGAATAAGAATATTGACTATTTTCCTAATGTCAGTTTAGATTTTATAATTCTAAAACAACGATTGATCTTTCTAGAAACAATACCAAAAGTACAAATAACTAAACGAACATATTTCTTTGGTAAAAATAGGGGGTTGTCTTGTTTGAAAATCCATGCTTTGGTTTCATGAAAACACTCACACAAGTGAGCCAAGTTCAGAGATTCTAAGTTTAAAAAGAAGGTTAATTAAGGAGATTTTTTAAAATTTTATCACTACAGCTATTAAAACTCAGTGCTACATATCTGTAACGCAGGTCTCTAGAGAGTTTAAAACTTTTTTCAAAACAATTGGACATCCAGAAATTTAAAAAAAATACTTCTATCAAAACAAATCGATTTTCAGTTTTCCAGAAAATGGTTCATTTAGTTGAACAAATTAACATGGTCAAGGTACGACTTTCCGCCTCCTCTTAATATATTCCACACATAATTATATGGCGATTGCCTCATACCGTATAGACCAAATTACGAGACCAGTATAACTTAAATAAAAACACCGAACGGATAAAAAGCAAAATATTATTCTCATAGCCTAACAATTACAAAATACGGTAACAAATCTTATACATTTTACAATCGCCTTACTTATAATAGTCTTTATGTTAATGTCAAACTTTTACCAACTGTCGTTATTTCCAATATGTCTTGAAAAATTCTGGCCTCTTAAGAAAAATTTCTCTTTTTTGTTCGGTAATTGTACAGTATAACGTGTTCAGTAAAATTATTGATATTTCGCTTTGAAAATATCTTATAACATTCAAGTAGACTTACAAGAATATTACCATAAAAAAAAGGCTTTGTAAACATTAATAAATATTTCAATCGATGTTTTACATTAAAATAATGTAGTCTATTATCATTAAAAATCCTGCTTTAAAGCATTAATAATATTTCAATCGATGTTTTATTTTAAAATTTCGCGTAGAAAATATAATTTTTATATTAATACAATATTCAAATAAACTAAATTCAAAGATTGCGGATTCTGTGGTTATAGAATCATTGTTATTGGATGTACAGTCAATAGTTAAGGTTCTCGTAGACAAAAGAGAGACATTAATTATATATTTAGTTAAACATTTGTTTTCATTTTTGGATTTACTGGAGCCCGAAAAAGAAACGAGTTGCAGATTATGTGTTTAATAATGATTCAATTCTAATAATTACAAAATAATTGCCTTAAACAAGAACCGAAGCCATGTCTTTAAGGTAACAAATAATGGTACTATCCGGTTATAACCTTGAAACATTAAAAGAAAAAATTTAAATGGAGACTATCGACGTTTTTCACATTTTGTATATGTAATTTTAAATTATGATTGAAGCTTCTAGAAGGCGCATGTGAGTATAAACTCCTTTGCAAACAAAAACCCACAAAAATAGCTAAGTTTGCTAAACAGAAACTTCTTTATTTGACAATGTTTTCGACTTATTTCACCTACCCTCATATCTGATGAAGAATGTTATTTTTTCCAACTAGAACGTATTAGAAGAAGAATAACGTAATATAAGCTGTTTGTTTCATAAAGGATTCTATTCTCACTTAGCATATTACGTTGGGCAATCGCACATATTTTTGAATAATTGAATAATAGACGTTTGAAGACGTTGAATAATAGATCTTTGTCAGTCATCGTCTTAAAATTTTCAATAATTATACGTACCGTAAACATTATGAATAAGTAATTAATGATTGTATTACAATGATTATGTTTACTTAACTTAATGCAATATTTTAATTTTTATAAAAATCTTAGATTTTTTTAACTGTAAATTAATGTGAACTGTAAAAATGCTCACTTGTAATATACATAGCTATTTTCTCACTAGTTAGTTTTTTTACGTTGTACATTTACTGCGCTTAAACATCATTAATTTATACCACTTCATACAGCAAATAACAACAGATTGTGAATACGTATTGCAATGGTAAATATGTATATGATGGTAAAAATATTGTATAGATAGCAAACATTTTTTAAAGGAATCAAAATAATAATAAATTGTTCTTGACATTAAACAAAAGTAGTTTTCATTGAGCCGAGCATAAATAAATCAATTACCACTTAATTGAAAAAAAACTTTGTAAAACGTACTCAATAAATACTGGTCCATGGATAGCAAAATAATCAATTAAAAACGAAAATACTCCTCTAAGTACGTACACAGAGTGATTGACAGTCGGAGCAAGATAAACGTTTCCAACTGTTGTCAACTGTGACAGTGATTGCAGTCTAACCAATAAGAATACATTAACAAACAATTCAACACTTCACGGGGAAATGTCAATAACAATTTGGAGCTTGTTTATTAAATAAATGCTTAACGATGTCAAAGCCATGATACCCAGGTATTGTAATACGAACTGACTTCTCTGCTAAGATAATTATAACAATACTTATACTTTTTCTTTGAGAAACCAATCCTCTTTCTCTTTTCTTTTTTTATATTTTATACATTTATATTTGTTAACTATTAATTAATCTTTCAAATTGCCTATAGTATTCATATTAATATTATGGTTTCAAAATGTTGAAATTGAATTTAGGTTTTTGTTTATTGAATCTTTTTCTAAACATTTTATTTAAATCTTTCAATATTTTTAATTGTTTATAACACACCAAAATGGCATTAAAAAATATTGGAAACATAGTGATAAGTATGTTTTTTAGTAATGTTTAATAAAGAATTAAACGTTTTAAAACGTAAATAAAATAGGTAAATAAACAAAAAAACTATGACACAGTTTATCAAGGCAGTGTACTTTATTATTAGAATAAAGTTAAATTATTTAATTCTCATAGCAGATTTATTAAAGTGTTTTTATTCATAAAATGTATTTAAAATGTAGTCGGACAAATATTGTTGATTGCAGATATCGTTGGCTGTGGTTCGGATTGCACGTAAAACTGTAGGTCCCGTCTTCATTAGCCTTAAGTATAAAACAGCAAGACGTTAATCCAAAAAAAAAAAAATGCATTAAGAGAAAACACTTGGTTTATTCACATCAGAATGTACGAGTATGTCGCTTAATGCATTCATCATATATTTTGAGAGAATATTCGAAAAAATTTCCAACAAGTTGAATCCCTTACATTAACTATTACTAGTAGTAATGTGTAGAACCACTCAATAAAACGTAATTATTAACAACTCAAATGAATAACATATGACTTATAGTTATAGTGCAAGTATAATTTCTTTAACAAAACGTGGGGATTAAGGGAATTGTGTACTAGTTACTAACATCTTGACAGTACAAACCAACAAGAGTTATCGCCGATTTCGTAATATTTTCTTCACTTCACATAAAAGTCGTACTATACAGTCAACATAAAGTTGTATTCCCAACTCCCAAAGCAATCTGATTCCTTTCAAGCAGTGCAAGATTTGTTGCACTTAAACTAAAAAAAAGTGAAGCATCGTGTACTTAGGATCATACTAACCTACCTTAACCATTATTTTATAATTTGTATTCCAAAATTTGGACAGTTCCACTAATGGAATTGATTTTGTTTACTTCAAATGTATTAAAATACTAACAATAAGTCAAACTAGTATTATTTTCGGATGGTATTATAAATCTGAGCTAAATTAAAATTTAAATAACGGTCAGCCCTTTTTTATAACTTAGTAAAAAATATTGTATTATATTAACAATTGTTGAACGACTTTGCTTGAATTTGAAAAGATAATTACAGTTGGCTACTTTTGTTTTGAACTTTTAATTCGAAACTGTAAAAAAACTTAAACAATGCACAACTAATACACATAATATTATACTTAAAATTCAAACAAAGAAATAACTATACTTTAAAATTGTGAATTTAAATAAAATATTTAAATCTTAATGCAGTTATTCCTTGGTGCTTCTAATTTTATAATATGTAAATAATATTCTAACATCACAAAGTCACTTTATTCCTGTAATTATAATCTGCGGTTGAACTTAATTAATCTCTTATAAAGTTACATTTTAAACTGTGCCTTCCGGATATCCAAGTTTGAAATTATAAAATATCTGAAACCTTTATTAATCGGTTTGTACTGCGTCACAGTAAACTCAACAGTCCGTGAAGTGGGTGGTGCTTATTTTCGCAATTTAAGCAAATAGGAAACCTACGTACCAATATAGGTTACGTGGGTTTAATCAGTTATTTTGCACTAGAGTTAATTAGTTGTTCATAGAAGATTCTGCAATATAAGGTTATACATGCTAGACTAAGTAAAATTTCGTACTACTTTAAACAAGTTTGGAGTAATCATTATTAAAATAGTTACCAGGTAAATTGTGTTATAATGCACTTAAATGTGGTGCCTTATTAATCTAAATAGAAAAAAGTAGGTCTGGGAGAGAACAGTACTGCGCAAGATTTACCTTTCTATTGTCAGTTTACAGTTTAGTTGATAGCATGGACCTAATGGAGGCTTGCAACGCTACTACCTGACCTAACTACATTGGCTCCTATTCACTACCACAATTAATTATGAATATCCTTGTCTCAGTGTTTAATTCAAGATCCAAATTTCTTCAATCCAGTAACGTATCTCAAGTTTAACTAAATTCCATTATGAAGTTTAAACTACAAACAACTAACATTACAGTAGGTCCAAGCCAGCTGCGCGCGCGGGGCAATCAGTGTACTAGCCGTCCTGCTGACATTCTACCAGTGTACCTGGTCCAACTCTGTACACGACTTTATTTACACCAAGATTACACTGACTTAATGTTGATATAAAAATCTGAATTTTTGTATTTCGTTTCAGTAGGCCCTAACAATGCATACGGTATAAACACATTTAATGTATAGCAAGTATTTAATTTGTAATACAAAAAGTAATGTCAAAGTAAATTTTAATCATCCGAATATGACATGAAAAATATGACCTGCGGGGAATTTGTATTTCTTGGTCAAGAAAATTTCACCTGCGACAAAGTTTTATATTATACAATGAAATAAAATTTGATTTAAAACACTTTTTTGTAGGAAGACCTTGTCAGTCACAATCGTGGTTTGAATACAAGTCAAAATATTGCGTGAAACTGCCTAGCTTCGTTTGTTGGTCTGCCCGCTCACGGACATTGTAAATAAATTTTTTCACATGTACAGTATGTAGCAAAATAGCATACCGTACTTAGCTTGTAATAATAACTTTGACCATATATTACACTAATATCTTGATTTTTTATGCCTCCGGCGCGGCGGATGTTTTTAGAAATGTACCCCCGCCTCGCCTCCAGCCCACCCGCCTGCTCTGAAGCCGGTGCGCGCAGCTTGCTTGGGCTTACAATACATTAAATTTATTCTAACGTGTATTACTGTATTGCTGTGCTATTTAAATTCTAACAAATTGTTAAAATTGTTTTCTGAAAGCAAATATATTTTCCTAAATAAAATAATATACTCTCCAAATAATTACTACAGGACTATACATCAGAATTTAGGTCACGACAGATAGTACAGCACCAATAATGCTATGATGTTTTCTGTAAACTAAAGTTGGTGCTTATTTTTCTCAATCCTTAATTCATTTTGATAACACATTTTGAATTTAAAGATATTTCCTAAAGTTTTTTATATTATTATTCCAGTTATTGCTGCAGAATTTTCAATCATTTAATTTCCTAAAAAAAACCTGCTTTTCCATCAAAATATATGTAAACAAAACAACTATTTTTTCACTTTGTATTAATGTTCCACATTATTAAAAACTATTCTTAAAAATATAAATATAAATAAAAAACTATGTTTAAATATCAAGTTAAACATATTCCCAATAACTAGTTTAAATGAGTTTTATGAGGTTGATGTTTTCATGCAGGCTACTTAGCGTAAGATCTCCGTTTCAATAGGATGGACAATGCCTGCCAATGCTATCAACTAAACTGTAAACATATTCAGTTGTTAATGTTGGACAATAGTAGATGTTGATACAATAACAACAAATATTGACTCAGGAACAACTAAGACCTACTAGATTTGATGACAATAAAATAGCACATGTGAAGTGACTGAGCCATTTGGTGATCATAGAACGCTCAAATGGATATTTATGGTAAAATCGGTACAGAAATAAAAATAGAAGGAAGAAGACACACTAATAGGTCTAAACAAGTATCGTAGAGGACCTTCCGACATTTGGGACTTTGGTCGAACGAGAGGCCAAAAAGAGTAATGACATCTCCCGAAAGATTCGTCAATAAACTACAGTGCCCAGGAGTAAGCTGGTGGACTGTTATCGATAATTTATTAATTTCAGTGAGTATAATTTCACTCTGTAAATGTTTTCAATCTGCATTTCAGGTTTGGACGTTAATATAATTCAAATAAAATCTGAAATATAAAGCGATTACATTAACTAATGTAAATAATACTTTTCTAAATAAAAACTAAAATTTACCTGTAACTCCACAGAAGTACAAAACAATTCTAAAAAAGAAAACAGATTTAAAAAAAACAAATTTTTTTTGCCCCAATTCTTTCTCGCATAGTTGAGGAATTCCAGTTATATTAAACATTCCTAAGGTGTACATTTGCGACACATATTCACGGTAAATTAACTTTACTATTTTATCCTTTCTTTATTTAAATTTGGAAATTATTAGCTTAGAAAAAGTTCTATAACTTTAATGACATGTAAATAAAAATAATACAATATTTGTAAACATAGAGATTCTATTGCATATATATTCGAACATATTTTACCAAGTGCCAAGTAGAGGGTTTTCAACAAAAAACAAACTCAAGACTAGTACACAAGTTAAAAAGAGATTATAAATTTAAATAATTAAATAAAGCAATTTTAAATGTGTTTATTACTACCATTAAATTTTTTAAAGTATTTCCGGTTGCAAAATGTCGAAAATACTTTCTTTTTTTTACACTTTATACTTCAAAGATTGTATAAAATTTTATTCTTCTAGAATTAAACTCAAGGCAATTTATGTGAATTTCTTGTGAATCAAATAAATATGAATATACTTTTATCTTAAGAACGGGCATACATTTTTAACCTTTCGAATAATTTTAAATCTAATTTTCTCTTAAAACCACATCACATCTTCCGACAAATCGTAATTTTTAATATTATTATAAACACCACCTTTCTTCTTGTATTTTATTATTGATACAAACTCTTAAAATAACTGTAGGCCTATATTGTCCCATTTTTATATATTTTTTCAATGAAACCTGAACTAACAATTTCTAAACTTTCCACATAAATTGCAGCAATTTATAACCAGTGAAAATAACTTCGGTTAAAGTTATGGCTCGTTACAAAGTGATGACAAGTGTTTCGCTAAAGAAGTCTTTTTAAACTAAGAGTTTACAGACTCAATATTTTCTTCTGAGTTAGAGATATTAACAGTATTTTTTAAAGTTTAAAATAGAACATTAAAACTCTTGAGATATGTATGTATGGTATTCATAAATATTATTTGTATTTTGTATATACAAGTAGCAATAATGTTCATCATGTATCAAATTTACTTTTATAACCTTTTATTCGATGAAGATTGTTGCACACATTGAGGCATATTGAAATGAATTGTATTCCAGAGAGAAAAAACCAACTGTTTATGAAGTTGAATGAAATATGGATATTTTGTTTCGTTTATTTACTTTCCTATAATTTATTTTAAACACACATTTTGTAAACACACAAAGTGTAATGAGTTTATATAAAGATGAATTAAGAAATATTTTAAAACTGTACGTTTTTGTATATTCGCATGATTGTTAACACTCGATATATCTATAGACTAGAATTTATACTATATTTTGTACACACAATAAATAATATACAAAACTTATTTCTTAAGAATCTTTCAATAAAATAAATGATTGATGTTTTTGTTTAATTCTATACTGAATCTTAAGGAAACTTATCTTGAAATATGTGACTTGAACAAGTTCGTAATAGATTATACAGCTCAATAGTATTATAATATAATCTAAACTATTTAAAAAATACTTTGTTTTACCTTAAAGTATCAATGCTATCCTAAAATGTTTAAAACAATATAACTTTAAAAATTTAGTTTGATTCTTAAGAGTTTCTGCTTGTAAATACTCTATATTTCTTACAGTTTTCAACAATTTTCATGCAATTTATTTACAGATTTACTTAAACAATAATATATTTTTTTAATAATTGAAGGTTGAATGTGCCTTATTTCTTAGGAAGTATACTTATGATTTATCTCCGTACTGTAGCTGCCGACATTGTGCTCTTTTTAAAAGAAGCTTAGAATTGGATGTGCATTTTTTCAAAATTTTGTTTGGTCAGATTTTTATACAATCATTTTCAGCCATATTAGAGTATCATCATTATTATTTTAAGTAATTCCTTTTCACTAGTTCAGCTCAAAGTTTAATAATACTTAATATGTTTGTCTTAAATGGTTATTTTAAATCTAAACTAACTGTAGAGTTTTGTTTAATTTACACATTGGAGGTGTTCTAAATATTTTAACAAAATTCTGTCATACTATACTATCGTTAGGATACGACTTTAAAATTCTATAAAAGGTTGTAAAATATATGGAATGTAGCAAGCAAATAAATGAGCAATATAAATTTTTTGTTTAAAATTACAATTTGTTTTTGAGCTGGTTTAAGGCATCAAGAGTTATAGATTGCTTAAATTTATACACTTTCAAGTTTGGGTGGGATGGATCTGAATAAAAGTATTTGAATTTTAATTACACTTTTAATACATTTTAAACATTGATTAACCCAAATAACTTTAAATTGTACGTATTTTCTGTAGTAAACGTGGAATACTTTTAAGCAACGATTACTATAGTTTGCTAATAGACTCTCCGAATTTTATAAACAATAACTGATTTGATATTTGTGAAGGTATTCTAAAAACAAAAAAATAATAGTAAAACATGCAAATTTTGTTATTTGATAATATTGTGATGATTCAGCTGTGATAATTTCATTAAAACGTCTTAATACAATCTCAGATATTATTAGAACATCAGATGTTGTTATTATAATTTAACTTGCAACGCGACCAATATTTCCAAAACAGTGAGCTAATATGCAATATGATTCATTGAAGTGGTACTGTTACATGTCAAATCATTATCCTCCAAGTGACCGAGTAACATGTGCTTGGATTAATGTGGAGCTAATTTGTTATATCTGGCAATTATGTAATGCTATTGAATAGTATTCGTAGAGGGATGTTTGATTATATAATTGCATAACACGAAATGTATTAATTGCACGTTTAACGAACAATGGTTTTGGTTCGTCATAGTAAGAATTTCAATATCCTTTCAGGAATAACTAAAGGGTTTATTATTAACTGATAGCATGTGCGAACCGAACAAGTATGCATGACTCTCATTACCTTTTAATAATTAAATATTTAAATATTTCTGAGTACTTTTATTTTTTAAAGGGAAATTAGTTGTATTGAGATATTTACTGTAAACATAATGATTTACAAATTTGTTTAATGTTTAAAACCTGCTTACAAGATCTTACTTAATAAGATCTTACAGATAGCATTTTCATACAAATAATTTATTTACCAAAGCTAATGGTGCAGATTGGCTTGTTAGCGTTTTAATTATTTTACTTTCTGACGATCAAACTTAATTACTGTTTTATTTTGTACTTTTTAAATTCGGCACATGTAGATTCATATTTCTAATTAGGTACAATCGAATGGCCGAAATCATTGTCGACGTTATCAGAATATTACTTATTCTGGATATTTTTAACCCTAGAATTAATTGTAGTCTAGTTAACGAAAAGTTTTAGAGGGAAATGGAAGGAACAAAATTTTTGACTTTAGGACATTGTTTCGACTTTTTTGGAGGTAAATATAATAAAAGTCCCCATTCCTATCAGGTGAGAGGGGTGCCGGGAGAAGGTAAAAGTTCTCTTTTTCGGTTTTTCACTTATATATCGAAAACTATGCGTCTTAGCTATAAGACTATACTATACAAAACTAAAGCTCTCAAAATGTGACACGAGATTGAATCTATTCAGTTTTTTACTATCTCACATAGTTTCCGAGATATCAGCTCTCAAAATTAGCTTATTTTTTAAAAGAAATTTTCCCTCGTATCTTTTGTCTTATTTGGCTTGATTAAAATATAACTTATTTATTGCAATAGACCTAGTTAAATTGCATTTAATATAATAATATAATATATACTTATATTTAATTCATATCCACTTCGACTGTAAAATTCAAATCCAACTGACTGTAACAGTATGTTATAATAGCAGGCATCAAGATTGCAGAAATTAATGTGTGTACCGTATTTATTTAATGCCTTAGTTCCATACGATGCAAATATTACATGCGATCATAAGAAAGACGTTTATTGACAACTATTTTCCACAAAATCTTTGCTCTTAAAACGAAAAATTACCGTTAGTACGACTAAGGATTAAAATCGAGAAACTAACGTGTTACGAGGAATGTAAAAGTACACCGATTTCTTCTATCTTAGTTTGTGTCGTTTTTTCTACTTAAATTACCATTGAAAAACCAATATGTTACAAAAGACGTGGAATAATTAACCACTAACCGTTATTTTACCATCTATCCCATTAAACGACGTCTTTTTCGTATGTATGCTGCTTGGATAGTATTATTAAACCCAATTATTTAAAACAACTGCTGCGCCAGCAGATAACCACCTCAATCCAATTCTAGTGAATGGTTATACAATTGGTATTAACACCTTTCTATGTGTACTTCCAATTTAAGGATTTCCGCGGGGCTTCCGTGGCACTTTTCGATGACCCTACTGCTGTCCTCGATCGTCTCTCTAAAATCACTAGCCCCGCTACAGGTGAGAGGGGAGTTTATATAATGTCCTGGTTACTAAACTGTACAGATAACTAGAATCCAGCTTGTGCCAGCTATTGCGACACTTTTTGATATGTTTCGCTTCTACTTCGCTTCTACTTTCTGTGTTCTTGTCTTGGGACTTATAAATTTTACATGGTTATTTATTTATTTTACAATTGTTTCCTATTAATACTATTTATAATAGTAATAATAAAGCAAACAAAAACCACTAATTATTTGCTTACGCAGACGAATTACAACGAATGATGGTATTGTAATCAAATCGTGTGTAGCTGAAAATAGAAATATTAATTTGCTGTTAGCATGATGGTGAAATGTAAGAAGAATAATGTTTTCTAGTATACTATAACTCTATTAAGTACGACTAAAGAAGCAAATATAAATATATCTTATTTTTCCTGAGCCTAAACTATTTTTTGTAAAACTGAAGAGCAAGATAAATTTATTTTATCAATGTGAACGTTTTGCAATTTATGAATATCAGTAGCTTAATTATTCTAAAGAAACTGAAATAGCTGTACAATATTTTGTGGTTTTCATTTATGAAATTACATAGTAAAGATCCATCTCCCATCGTGATTATATTTTATGTTACTTTTTATCAATACCTCTATGAAATACAACACTTGTTTTAAGTTTATTAAGTATAAATAATTATATAGTTTTCTCATACCAAGTATTTCTTTATTTTAGCCAAGCAAGCCACTAAGACTTCATGCCTTAATTTCCGTATAAATTACATTTCCTTTCAAGTTAGAATATATTCTGTAATCGGGTTTAGTTATCGCAGATATTTTAAATACGTCTGTAATATATTTTGTATATATGAAAATTAAGAAGAGCTTTACCCAAAATAAATTTTCTTTATATAAACATATGTTTCGGTGGAAGTTATCGGTGGATAATTTATTAGAAAAACTTAAAGACTTTGTTTAAAATAAAACAATATACAGTTTAATAACAATTAAACATTTTCCCTTTATACTACTTATAAATTATAAATAACAAAAAGAACATACGTCTAAGTTTAAAGCAAAAATTTACATAAGATTACTCAAATATTGATCAGTAATTTTTATTAGTACTATATGTCTCCAATAGATGCATTCATGACCTTTAATGTTCTTCTAAAATCATTTAAAAACATGTTTTTAGAATATTTGTTGGTATGTTTTAAAAATATGTAAGGGAGTGTGTATGGTGCAAGTATATCGTACGCAACTAGCTAAGCAACTCTGTTGGATTTTTTAACTATGGTAGAATGCTGACCTTCAACTTCTTCTCTAGAAATCTATTGTATTATGTATGAGAAAGTAATATTATTTTATGACCATATTACGTTAAAAAGAATTGACTTGATCCAAAACTTTGGCAATGTCCTAAATTATTTGACCTGAAAATGGATTTTGCTTTCAGGCCTAAGTGAAAGAAATCTTTACTGTTATAGACACTCTATGTCTATTCAAAAGAAGAAAAAAAAAATCATTAATCTCTGGGTCTGTGAACAAAGAGACTTATTAGAGTGGCTATGTCACTGTATATGGGTTTAATTAATGATAGGAGTCACCGCAATTGTGTTTTACATCCTTGAGGTATAGTCATATCGCCAAAGAAGGCAAATGAATAAAATTCTTACAAATAAACTGCGTTTTAAATTTTAAATTCTAACAACATTACTTCATAAACAGAGGTTTATTATAAATAGTTTTCTAATTTAAAAGACAAAAGGTTTTAACTTAAAATTTCAAAATTTATAGCAGCTTTATTTATTATACCGTTTTAAGTTAGTATATACTAGTGCCTGGTGGAAGAAATCTATTTGTGCTTTTATACCTTGGCCAAAATTAACATATTTAACGGGATCAAGAAAGGAATTGTAATAACATTTACGCTTTGTTATTTATTTGATGTGAAACTATATCACTCAGAACGTTTGAAAATTTAGCTGTTAGTATTTAAAGCAAAACATATTTTCTTTGTGTATTAAATTTATTAGTAATTACAATAAAATAATTTCTTTACGTTCTAGTTCCAAGTATAATTTCAAAATACAATTTCACATTAAATAAACTCTTGTACAAGGTTTAATAAAAATAAATTTCTGTTTAGATTCCGGAAGTTTTTCACAAAACAAAGTATATTTCTACAAAAGTGCACTATGTGTTGTATTGCTTACGGACAATACCGTATAATCAATTTGAATTTCATACTAATAGCTTTACTTTATATTATCTAAGTAAATAGGTTTATATTTTTATTATAATTGGTTAATAAATAGTTTATTATTAGTATTTGTATAGAAACTGGAGATAACACTGTCTAATAAAATTAAACCGATCTATAAAGTTAACTTTTTAATACAATATTTAAAACAAATTTGCATATTTTACATTATAAAATGTTGTAATACAACATTTTTAATTTTAGAACGTTTTATTTATTTATCCAAGCAGTATCCATTGGAGTGAGTTTGGGATTTTTCATATAGAACATTACAACATATGTTGCTGTATCAGTGGTTTACGTATACATGTTCTGTGCAACAGGAACTATTCATTGTAACTCTTTAATTTAATAGATTACTAATAAATATTAACCATCTGATGACTATATAATAATTGTGCTTCTCATGCAATGTTTTATATTATTAGTTGAAAATTATAAAAATTGAATATGGCAAATATCACAACCAAATGTTAAATTATAAACACAAATGCAATAATGCAATTATTTACATTAGAAATTAGTATTACAATAACAGAAGTTATGGGATTTATTGAATCAAAATGTACCTTAATCATACAAGATTAGGAATTAACTTGTTTTAAACACGTATTACATATCGATAAAATAAGGTTTCCTTACCTAGATAAAATGGGTAGCTCATGTGACAAAATTACCCTACAATGACAGCTAAATGTTGTTAGAGGTTACAATAATAATCATGATATAAAAAGGCCTTGTAATTATAAAAAAATATTTAGTTTATTAATTAAGGTTAAACTGGTTTTCTAAATATTTATTGTATTATATTTATATTGCAATTTCAAGTATTTTTTTCGATATTGCAACATGTGCTTTCTTGTATACTTTTTAAAACACTATTATCTTAACATTGCAGTTTTAACATTGTTTTACACATACCAAATAACAGAAGTATCACTTCATACACTTCTCGCCAAAATTGTTAGTTCTCACCTACCAAAGTAAGCTATTTAGGACGCAATATTATAGTTAGATGTACTGATGTTATTAAAACGTGAATCACGCTTGTATGTAATGTAAGTAAAATTACAGTTAAAATCAAATGACGGTTTATGTTTGACCCTCCTGAACTTCAAAAGGCTCAGTTCCCGTACATCAAACAGAGGTTTAATTTGGGGAAATATATTACTCTGAACTGGTAATTTAAGTTATAACGTTGAGTTAAATACGTCACTAAATCTGAACATATTTATACTAAAGTTTGTAGTAAAACATAAGTAACACATTTACTCAATATGCCTAAAATACTTTGTAACTTAAAATTATTTTATAACATTTATCATCCTACTTTTTAATTTTATTTCGTTCCTTATATCATTTATTTGTAATGAGATTTTCATTTAAAAGATTTTCCTAATGCATATAAAGTTGCTGTTGGCACCTTACTTAAAATTACTAATTAAAATAAGTTTATGACATGTAACTAATTCACACTTGTACAACAAGATAAAGCCTAATAAAATTATTATTCTAAATTCTTAATATAGTTAAACATGTAGTTTGTACAAAAGAAATAAAACAATCGCTACAACACCTTTGAAATAGTAGGTAGGCCTGAATGATCTCAGGAATACACCTTAATGGTAAAATTTCAGAAAAAAATCCAAAAATATAGCTTACCTATGCCTAATTACTATAAATTTATGACATGTAACTAATTCGCACTTGTACAAAAAGTTAAAGAATAATACAATTGTTCTTAATTCGTAATTTATTTAGTTAAACACTTACTCTGTACAAAACAAATAAGACAACCGATAAACAATCACTACAACATCTTTGAAGTACTAGGTAAATGATTCCAGGAATACACCTTAATGTTAAATTTCAGAAAAATTACCGAAAATAAAGCCTACCTTTACCTAATTACAAATACTTGACCCTATGTAAGTTCAACAACTTTACTGCAATATTAAACCTGTCTTCGTTCAACCAACCCGACTCTTTACTCGAGTACCTCACCACACAATAGGGGTTGTTATACGCCTTATCTTAAGGGTTGTCCCTTGTTCTGATTTTACCTTGCGAGAAATCTTTCATCAGTATATTTATAAACTTCAGCACTACCTACATATTTATAGAAATTATTTAGTGATTCATGATTTGATATAATCGAATATTTTACAATATTAATTTGATAATTTGGGTTATACTTTATACAAATAGATTTATATACAACGCATTTACTCCTTCTGAAGTAAAATGTAATGTTATTGTAAAGTTCGTTTAGAATTAATTTGAAGAATTCTTTATAGTTAAGGGAACTTATCTTTCAATTGCAGAGATAGCAAATCATTGTTTTAAAACAGAAAATGTAAGGACTAGCTAAATAATTTTATAATTTTCTATATTCTAAAACATTGTTGGATTCTACGAATATAGAACAGAATTCTAAAGGCAGTGACACTCACAGCAGGCGAGACAAGATTATTAAGCTTTAATTAACAGCTTTGACAGTGATTGCAGTGATAACAACCTTTTAATGACGTAACAAGAATCCGAGGTTTGCAGAAAGTTTAATTAAACAAAGCTTGACACAGTTAGTTAGTCACGTGACTTGGATTAAATACATATTTCTTTTGAAACATTATGCTCATTCCACTAATACACTCCCTATTTACGAACATAATTGACATTCACATCAAGTAAACAACCTTAACTCGGTCATCTACAAAAAAACCCATTGAACCATAAAACAAGTAAATGCACATTTTGTTGACGTATACGTTAATGTGGGTCATCTCTAAAATACAAGCCACATTTTGTTGAGTTGTAACTATTCAAAGTTTCAAACAATACACGATACAATGAAACACGAATTCTATAATATTTGTAAAGAGTATTCACAATAATTTGAATACAAAGTTGTTTCGCAGGAATGCTGTAGATTTTCTATTTAGTGTTTTGTAAAAAGTACAGTACAATGCGTTGGTGTTACGCCTTGTTAGGTTTGTTTAAAATTACTGTAGATACTTATAAATCTCTGGGTGCTGGATTTGACATTTTAATAAAGTCTTTTCAAATATACAAGTTTAAATGCAGTTAGAAGATTCAGAGATTTGAGGTTCTATAATTTCAATGTAAAGCTATTTTAAATTCTTTATTCTCAAGGAAAATGTGGTTAACGGGGGAACGACAATAACCGGCTTATTTCCTCCGTATGCATGAAGTAAGATTATATACAATGGTTCTAATTACCTGAAATAACATGTTGATAACCAGCTATTTCTGAATCATATTTTATGGTATACTATATGTAAAATTAAACCTAATACTATAAATCCAGAAAGTTTAAAAGTTTAACCGATGAGTAAGGTTTGATTGTTTGTGAGTGTGTTTAAGAAAAAAAAAAAAAAAAAAAAAAATGAATTAAAAAAAATTACAATAAAAATAAGAAGAATTTGAGGGTAAATCATTGTAGAGTTTGTTACGCACGCATTGCTGTGAAAGGTCAATTTGTAGGTCAGGTGTTCACAAATTTGAATTTTCTCTTATATTTGTAAATTATGCAAGGGCTCAAAAAGGTTCATGAATTGAACTAAGTTGCGTGTCAAGCATTGTTGTGACATTTAAGTTTTCAAGATATCAATCTCAAGATAGTATTTGTGAGACAAAGCAGTTATGTTTTTGTTAAATACTGTTCTAATAATTATTTATGAAGTTAACATTTTTTGAAAATTGCATTACTTTAACTAGTATTAAAATAAGTAAAATGAAAAAGTAAAAAATAAAATTAAATAAGCTATATATTACATAATATATTTTCTTTGAAGTTTAAGATAAATGTACTAAGATAAAAATGCGAATAAACATTTTTATAACAGCTTTTATGCAGGCTTTCATAAGAAATTCAGGCAAATGAATTTATTTTTTAAGAAAACTATAAAGAATACCATAATGCACTTAGCTATTTATACATTTTAATCTTATGTTTCTTAATATTTGAAGTATAATTCATTATGACAAAAAATCTGAATAGTTAAGAACATCATTGTTACACAAGGATTTATGAAATTTAACTAGCCTACATTAGATAATATAAAAACACCCACATTTTGAATGAACGCAACTCTGCATAGTTTGAAATAAAAAATTGCTTAAGATATTCACGTAAAGGTGTGCAATATTGTCTCAGAATATAGTTTGTAAGTTTACAATTAACCTAAAAAACAATTAAAGGCTAATACAATCATGTAAAGCAGACAATAAAAACGTCGTCTCCGATTTCATTGTCATATGGGATTCAGTTGCTAGAAATTTAAGAACCTGGTTTATTAAGTAGGAGAGATCCAATAAATTCCGACAAAATGATTCTAAGTTTTAATTATTTCAGGATACTTTTTTTTAAATATGTTTAAAATAAGTTCTAATTTAAACTCTAAAGTACTATTTTACTTTTTGTAAGATGTACTGCATGATATAATTTCAATAATGTTTATTCATTAAAACATGAAAACATAAATTTAGTCAGAAGCACCTTTGTTCGTCTTTGGTATTCTCATGTCAGTATGTAATGGATTGTCTTCACACAGAAAGCTTAAATTTCCGAACTATTACGCTAGCTTTTAACGCGTTATTCAAGAATCCATTTTATTTCTTTATTTTTTTTATTTTTTAGGGTTAGATTTTGGTTGCAACAGTATATAAAAAAATATATGTTTGATTTTGGTTATTAGAATTATTAAATGGGTTGGGTTTCTTTGTATCTTTACACTCCAGTTAAAGCATTTAACTACGTTTATGATTTTTAGTACGGTAAAAGTACACATCATGATATTAATAATTCAAACTATATTTCAATTTGAACTTTTCCTCATAAATATTATGTAACATATTTAAATAAATATTGATTCTATGTTATTGATGAATTACAAAGATAAAGCAAGTTATAAATCATATTTTATTCTAAGTGATTGACGCCAAGTCTATAATTTATATAAATGATACTTCTAATAACGGAACCTCATGAAAATAATACGTTTTAATTTGTCTTATCTTCTGAAAATGTAGAAATGAGTAAATGGCTAATATAAGATGATTTTTTTTAAACAGCTATATTTATCTATATAATTTTAAAAGCATAAAATGTGCTTTTTAAGAACTAGTAAATAATAATGTTGCTACACGGACTTAAGCGATTAAAATTCCAAGGACACATACATTAAAGCTACATCAAAGCTACCGTAAAAGCTTTAGAGATTCATGGGGAAAAGGTCTCTATATATTGTGAGAAGGTCTTTTTATAACACATTATGTTTAATATTTACAAATTTGAATAATGTGTTTACAATACAAAACAGGAGACACCTTACAAGTTTCTAAATAAGTAATGTAACAATATTCTTATTGGCTTCGGTTTTATAGGCAAAACAAACAATATTTTGGTTGTTCAACGTAGCTATTTTGTAGAATATTTCGTTGCAACGTAGTATTCAAACATTCTCAAGTAAATGCACTAGGCTAATGATTAATAACCAATGTTTTAGTTTTAATTTGGCCCGGTGCACATTTGCTACAAAAGGACACGGAATGATAAGTTACTTCCATCCCATAGGAACTATGCGATGGACAATATGAAGCATATAAAATTATTATTTTGTTTGTTATTAATAATTAAATTTCCCGTATCTTGTAATTAAGTTAAGGCAATTTAGAATTAAATATTATATTTAAATGCAATAATGTAATTAAAATGGAAGTTGAGAGTGAAAACGTAAATGTAAATAAAATTAGAATCAAATTATTTTAATATTTATTATTTAAATTTGTTAACTCAAAAAAACTTGCTTCAATATATAGGTCAAATTTGGAAAATTACATTAGTGTTAGTTTTTAAGTTACGTTATTACGTTATGTTAATTATGTCTATTAGTCTGTAGATATTTTTACTAAAATTTTACATAACCCGTTTAGTATATTTAAAGTATTTAAAGTAGTGATGTTATGTAAGACGATTTCTTACAATTTATTATATCCTAATTTATAACTGCATATATTTGCTTAACTTATTTGTTGTGAACATTGTTTGAATATGAAACAAATTAAACAGCATATTAGCAACAATCAAACCTTTTGAAGTCTAGGTAAATAATTCCATCAATATACCTTTATAGTAAATTTATGAAACATAACTGAATTTATTGTTAAAGCTCATCTTGAACTAATTACAAATACTTGCTGCAATATGTGTTGTTGCGTTCAAGCAGCCCCTCTCTTTACTCGAGTATCTTATCTCACAATGTGGGTTATTATACAATTTCTCTGAATTAAATCCACACAACATATTCTAGTTATACTCTGCTTAAATATTTTTCTTGCAAGATTTGAATTTAATATACGATAAAATATTTATAATTAAACTACAACAGAAACAATTTATATCATATTTAACGATTTTGTATCTTTGAAATCACAGAACGCTGTATCATATTAAATCCTCATTGATAATTGTTTGGACTATTGATCCATAGGCACTGATTTTATTTGTTATGAAATAAAACGTAGTAATATTTCCAACTAGGTTTATATTTCAGTTTATTTCATTTAAAACTTCCTCATAATTACATAATTAAGAGAACTTGTTATTAACGTGTAAAGTTAATAAAACAGTTTTTTCCTTTTATAACAGAAACCCTAGATTCACGATAAACAAGCATTTATTTTGATGTAACGTAAAACATTATTGGATCTAATTATTAAAGTTCCAAAGGAGTGTAACACTAACAGCAGGCGAATACATTTTTTAATTAGGTAACATTGGTGACAGTGTTTAAACAATTTTAAAGAACCTACGTTAGTGTTTCTTCTAAACTAGAAATGCCTATGCCTCACATGCATTAATTATATGAATAATAAAGTAAATATGTTTAACAGTTTAACATATTATTAAGATGTTATGTAATATTTAATAAAGTTTTTAGAACCTAATTAATTAAATAAATACCATCGCGATTAACATTATTATCAAGCAAAACAACTAAACAACAGAATAAAAAAAGAAGAAATTATAAAACGTCAAAATGTACATTTTGTTTTGAAGTATACATTAAATTGTTAATCTCTCAAATATATTCCACATAATTATTGATGCAGTTATAACTACGATACGTTTTATAAATAAATATTGAGCTTGACTTGTGTGTAGATATTCTTGATAGAATGAACTTAGAACTCAAAATCTCACAACTATTACGTTTATTAACTCAAACGCGTTTCAGCGACAAAGTCGCCATCTTCAGTGATGCACGAGCTACAATAGCTACTAATCTTACATTGCATTGCATTAAATGGCTGTTATCTGTAACATATAAGAATTCTGCCTCAGGGCAAGCCCTTTGGCGGTTAGTGTGATACATAAATATACATGATTATATTAGTGTTCGTCACTGTTTAAGTATGGGTGTGTGTGTGTGTAGAGTGTTCTTCATTGTGAGTTGGGTGTATATTTGTGTTTTGATTTAGTGTATTAATTTAGCAGATGCTGGATTAAAGAAGTTGGTCGTAGACGTTTGGTAGGAGGGGGTGCTTCTTCTCTTCAGATTAATCGTAGGTGTTGATATGTTGATTTAGAAGATCGTTGAAAAGTTGTGAATGTAAGATTGATAATAAATTGTTTAAGTGAAGAAATTTTGAAAGAATTGCGTATGGTTTCATTTGAAACATACCATGGAGATTGCGATATTTGACGGAGGATGGAGTTCTGGAGGCTTTCAATTTTATTTTGATTAGTTTTGGATGCAAGACTGAACCATGCAGGAGCAGCGTATGAAATTATGGGGCGAATATAAAGTTTGCAAATCATGAGTTTGGTTGAAATGGATAGAGTGCTAGATGAAGAAATGACAGGATAAAGAGCTGCTCTGGTGCGTTTTGACGATGAAATTCTGGCGAGTGTGTGTTTGTTAAAATTAATTTTGCTGTCCAATGTTACTCCTAGGTATTTAACTTGATTGCTCCATTTAATTTGCTTGTCGTAGACTTCAGAGCTCCATCCCCCGTATTTATACAGAATTAAAAGGTGCGTGGCTTACGACTACGTTGCATTAGTGGGGCGTTACCAATTGCCTTGCGTTATTATAACTAGCCCAGCAATAACTATATAACTAAAACAGTTTACTAAAATAATAATAATCTCATACGATACATTATTTTATATCTTATACAATACTCTATGGGAAACCCCCTGCCCAGTTTTGTAGCTAACTTTTTTATGAGTTCGTTCGAAATAGTTGTGAGATTTTGTGTTCTAAGTTTATTCTATCCTCGTTTTACAACTAGGCGAACAACAAGGCATTCATCACTACTTCAATTGGAAACGTTTAGTAAGTTAGATTTACTGCAGTTACCTTGAGTTGGTGTACTCCTCTCTCACGTTGGTTTATGTAATTGTTTCCGGTGCATTCTGTTTAAATCCCCAAACAACACAATAGTTGGTGCAATCTGAGAAAAGAAGCGAGTTTAATTTCCAATACTCCATGAACGGCAGTTTAAAGTAAGATGCATTATTTCTTATTAGCGTTTAAAAGTAAATTGTATAGTGAAAGATTCATTTGGAAATTGTATTTATTGTGAACTAATGGTTATCATAAATTCAGTTCAAAACAAGATAAATCAGCTCTTTTTTTCTCGATACTATGAAAAACAAAGAGGATATGACTTGTTGGGGTTATTTTAAATTTAGTATAAATAGTAATTTATTTAACAGAAATTGTATATCTTTAAGATTTTCGGTTTTGTAAATACAAAAGTATGGCCGAATTATGACTTTGGCGAAAGGACGTGGCACCCAACCATTATAAATAAAACAAATGATTTGTATCAAAAGCTTAACATTTTGACAAGATCTTCTGTGTTTTCATTTACTGTATACGGTGGTTTACCTTTACATATATATCAAAACAGTATGCAATAATATCATATGTAATTACTCATAGATGTTAAACCTAATTTGTAATTTTTGTATGTCTGTTTTTGAGTAATGAGTAACAAACAGGTGGAAAACGGGATTTTAGCTCTTATTGGTAGCTAATAATTTACGTATACATAAAAAGGACACATAGATCAATTTGTGTAAAATTCACTGTACGTTTTTGGGCTATGGAACTCGGATCGGAAATTGCTTTTTTAAATTGTGTTTAATGGAAAGGCACAATATTTACTCGATATTCCTTTAATATATTTAATCATATCTGCGAGTGAAGAAGTAGGTGCCATTTAGTTTATTAATATAACAACCTAGCATATTCAGTATTTTATTAAATACCCCCCCCCCCCCCCCCCCCGGTAGTTTTTGATAATATTGCTGATATTAACAAAGGACAAGCAATATTTGAATTTATTTTTCATTTTCCTGTTTTCAATGTTTGTTTTACCTAATACAAAAAGTAAAATGTAGGGGTGTAATACTTTTTAGTTCTATAATACAAATGCAGTAAGAAATGTAATCTTGCAACTTTGGCAAATGCAAGTTGTTGTTGGCAACAACTCAGATGTACGTACCTATTACATTATTTGGCTTACACCAATGATATTTGCATAGTTCACAAAACATCCTTTGTAATCTTTAGGACAATGAGTAGGAAAGTGACTAACATTAGCTTTCTTGAGAAATAATATTATTTATTTTTCAATTAGTTAAATGTATAATTACACATTCTATATAAGCACATAGACTATACAACAAACTTGAAAACCCTGGAGAATCGTTATGCCAAACACAATATAGATTAGCCGAAATTGTTATTAATATAACTTGAACACAGATTATGAACCTCATTTTTTCTTGAAATAGGTTTAAGTAAATGCAATAATTATCTCTTTCAGAAATCTGTGTTCAAGATTGATATTGCCAAATATATCATCTTTTATTTCATGTTCAATAATTATTTACCACATTGTGTTTTTTTAAAGGATTTTTGCTATAAATGAATCCAAGCATTTGTTTTATGTTGTGTTAATAAAGCGTGGGTTTTTGCGAAATTTTAATAACATTTATTTTCATAAACTTTTTACTAATTGTAGCGTTCATATAAACAAACCTATTATTTATAGGCAAATATATAATTTTGTATGCCAAGCTCAGTAATATTTATTTACATCTTAGTTGTTATGGTTTTAATTTTTATAACCTAAAAATATGCATATTTGAATTCCAAGCAACATTTCTGCTGATAAGTATTAAAGTAGCTGGTACTTGCCGACTTTTAATTTATTCCCCAGAAAAAGTGTGTTGTCCGAAATAGTTGAGGTGAAACTATTTTTACACACATATATCAGGTACATGTGACTACACATTTTCCTGACTTTAATTTACTGTTTATCAAAACGTTTCCCTTTTTTCGTTATAGTTTAAGAAAAGGAATTCGGAGTCTTTATATTAAGTTTAAAGCAAACTATAAAGCTAAATATTTACTTAGAATTATGAATATGGTATAAAGAATATTTGATTTTAACTACTGAAAAGTAACAAACATAGCAGAAACAATATAATGTAGTGGAAGTAACAATTTACACTTTCTTTATAACCTGTTCTTTTCTCTCTGATTTATGATTCCTATTTCTTAAAAATTATTTTGACATTGTGTTTAACACTTTGGCTTTACTTCTAAGAGTTTGTATGGATTAAATAATGAATATAATTTAACTCATTATATTCAAAAACTATTTATATAAGAAAGGGTTAAAATATGGCAAATAATTCTTTAACAAGAAACATACAAATTTAGATACTTCTCTATTCGTAGAAATGTTTTACTGCATGACTTCCCTACTTAGGTAAAATGGAAATCATATAATTACTTTTTTACGACTTCTAAAATCTAACTCACAAAGGAGTGAATTTGGTGTAAGCGTTTTATAGCCAACATGTACACTCTTAAATATCCAATTTCAACTTTAACAAGTTTGGAGGTGAATGGGAATTGCCTTGATACCACCCCCGACACTTTGGTGTGAGTATAAGAAATGCAAGCAATCATTTTATATTCGACAGTGGACTTCATTACAGTATATTTATCATTGTTACATGTTAAGGGGGTCAGTGCACGGGAAAAATAATTTTTTAACATTTTTTTTTATTTCATTAATTTGTAGCTTGGAATGTCCTCTTTCCAATGATATATAACACTTAGTCCATATTACATTATTAAGATGTAATGTAATTAATTTTATGAAAGTATGTCAGATTGTTTTCTACCAAGTTGAGTAGGTAGATCCAATGAATGAAGATCCACAGCATGAACTATGTGATGAAACGTGGTGCAAGTACCTAGTCGCAATTAAAAATAAAGAAGATTATGACCATAAACAGCACTTCCACTTACCCCTTGATGTAATGTCCTTCATAAAACCAGTGTTTAGATACCTGTCGGACAAGAATTTACTAGCAAGATGTTTAAAGGGTCAAACCCAGAACCAGAACGAATCGTTCAATAGTGTTTTTTGGAATCAAGTACCAAAAACAACATTTGTGCACCTAAGGACACTAAAACTGGGAATAAATATGGCAGTGTGCAGTTACAATGATGGAGGAGTTGGAATTTGTAAAGTATTGATAAACTTTGGCCTAAAACCAGGCACTCATCTAATTCATACCATGAAGCAACTTGACTTGCAGCGCAAAAAAGCTGATAAGGCGCAGGAATTGCTGGAGAAAAAGTTCAGACAAAGCAAAAGTCTTCTGAAGAGGAAATTAGATGATAAATTTGAAAAGGAAGAGGGGGAAGAACCATCATATGGAGCAGGACTTTATTAAAAGTGAGATATTATATTGTTTCTTTTAAAAAACTTAAGATTCCCGCAAATTTAATTTTTTACTACTTATGTACCTTTTTATCAGGAACTACTGAAGGTATCAATTTGAATTTTTTTACATGTCCATTACTATGAGATACATCACTGGAAACTATAAAATTGTTTAAAATAAAACTAGTTTGTAAATAAAAAATTATTATTATTTTTTTTAAGAATTTTTTTATTGATTTTAAAAAAATCGTAAAATAGTGTTATATTTTAACAAATTATAATTTTTAGAGTTTCCAAACTTGTAAGAAGAGCAGATCTTTCAAATAAAAAAAAAACAGCAACAAGTTATCTTGTGTACTTCCTGAGAAAAAGGTACATAAGTTAACATTGCGAGAGATAGGGCGCACTGACCCCCTTAAGTCCGCCCACGGTGACTATTAACACATATAAAACTTGAAATACATTGTAGGTCATATGACCAATGTCTTATACCAAAAAATGTACCTTGCTGCATAATGTTATCAACTTTGTATTTCTAAATGTGGTTAGCTGAATTAACTACTGTACCTTAGCAAAACAGTAATTGCATTTTGTTGTAAATTATATGAAAAATTTCATGTAATCAGTTTAAGTATTAAAAAAAAGTACAATAAAAGGACCAAAAGTACATCCAATATAGTTTGATATGTTTTAATTACGTTTTATAGTTTTTGATATTTTTTTGACACATTCCACACATGTTAGACACATTTAGTGTCCTGAGGTGAAATAAGAAGAGGATGATAATACAAGAAACCTATTTTGTAGCATAATAACAGTTCATACATATTTATACGTCTTCTATAATGATCTTTATGATTCGTTAAATGAGTAGGAATAACATAAGAATACAATTGAACAATTATTTTTCGTGTATGCAAAATTAATAAATGCTGATAATGATAGACGTCTTGGTCTACCAAATACATTTTACAAATATATAATTATTTATCTGTTTATATTTGTGAGGTATTCTTTTAAAGAACATTAATTGAGGACTTCTGAAAATTCTTTTTATTATTTTATTATTTGTGATATAAATGTTTAAAGAAAATATGTAAGCACTAAAACTACACTAAACCGAAACTCTGGTGTTAAAGGTAATTACTTCTTTCTTCTTAGAAGACACAAAAATAGAAATTTTGTCTTTATCTTCAACACAAATATACAATTTCGTTCCTCCATTATGATTTAATTGGTTAGTTTGATTGAGCCTATGGTGTGTGTGTTGCCAATATAATTAAGAATCCCTTGATGAAAGTCATCCTCGAACCTCAATCCGTTAATATTATTGATCCATGTTCATGAATCTGCATAATAGTATAACATTCGAAGTTTCGTAAAAAAACTTTTACACAATTTCATAAATTTAGTTATGTATTTTAAAAGATTAAAGCATGCTATACTCATTTGAATAAACAGATACTGTTTTAACATTGTTGGTAAAACTTAGTTTATATAATATCTTAAATAAAGCTAAACAATATATAAGCTGTGCAATGAAAGCTGTAAAAGATAAACTTAAATATTAAAATCATTGAACATTTCTACAGTCAGCATGGATGTAACATAGTGGCCACTCACTACCGGATTTGATGAAGGTAAAATTGGATATTTTAAAGTCAAATTTAGTACTGAAATTCTAACAGGAAATTAATTTCTTTAGCTTTTGGCTTTGGAATTCGTAAAAAAGTTATTATATCGTTATCGTTCTGCCGTAACTAGATAATAGAGTGATACAGTAATATATTTATAAGCGAAACAAAATACCTTCATTTTATGATTAATATTGCAGTTATACAACTCGAAAACATTTGTGTTGGTAACTTTCAAAATTTTAAACTTTAATGCACGATTCCTTCTCGCTTAAGAGGTCGTACTTATTTATTCTTTTTACGTTTTTATATCTTTTAGTACTGGTTAATTAACTCATTTTTGAAGATGAATCAAATTTAAATAATGTATCCTGGTAAATTCCTAAGCTATACTGTTAAATTATGAATACGGACACAACAATTATAAGTCAACCCAAATCATGTGAGATTAGTAAAAAAAATTAAAAATAAACTTTATTTCGTGCACTGGAGTTAAATATATTTATAAACAGAAAAAAATAAAGGAATTTAACAAAATTAAATTTATATTTTTTTCGATAATGTACAGTTAAAAAAATCTATTATTTATTTACTGGTTATTCTAGCAAGATAATATTTTGTTACTTATGTTTTTAAATAGTCCTGGCTTTGATGCAACGCAATTAATAACATTTGCAAATTTAAGTAGACGAGTTGTGCATGTCCTCTAAACATTTTTCAAACTCTGTTTTACATCTTACGTCTGTGTGGAAAATAGTGGTTGGTTTTATTATCTTCAAAAAAAATTTCAAACAAGAATCTAGGAAAATTTGATTTATATTAAAATTACCATCTAGTATTAATATTAAAAGTTTTTTTTTGTAATTTTAATTTATTGATGTAAAATATCTTAGAGAGCCATTCAAAATAATTCATTTGAAACCTTTTCCATTAAACTTTGTAGTACATTTCTATTTAAAATGTCTTAATGGACAGATATGAGGACGTGGTCCATTCTGTAACACATTTACATACATTATGCATTTATACGACATGTTTTATAGCATCCGCAAAGGATTCCTTTATGAATAATGTATCTAGACTATCTTCCCGATTGTATTCGGAAAACAATATTATTTATAATCCGTACAAATAACGTTGTTTATTGTTATGGCTTGTTCTTAAAATTCGTCCTTGTTAGATTGGCGTTTACAAAATAGAAGAAAAAAATATATAAGAATGGGTATATTTATAGCCATTAATACTAATAATAGACAAAATAGATAATCATAAAAATCTCTTGAAGTGAGATATTTAAACAAAACATCTTGGGTCTTTTTAAGAAGAGGGCCGCCACTATTACAACTTTCCCTACACAAATAGGTTATTCACAACTGAGTTAGGTGTACTGACGGATATACACACCGACAAAAATATCCACAATATGCCCAGGGCTCTATAACAAGGGCTATACCATTTTGATCATTTATAGTGACCCAGTATCGATCGCCTATAATGTCACCATGCTGATACACACTATCTGGTAATATTTCAGTAATGTGCGCGCAGTCGTTTGCTCGCTGTTGTAACTCGATGGAAAGGCTTCAGTAAAATCAAATTTATATATTCTTAATCTAAATAAAGTACGGATTCTAACAGTATAAAAAACTTTTATTTTAACAGGTATTTCGAATTTTAATAATTGAAAATATTTGAGAGTTATCACAGACTGACATGGAAAAGTTACTAAGCGAGGAAATTTTGTATTTTTGAGTTATAAACAAACTTCCAGCGGGAAAGTTGTAGCCAGTGAATTGATCTAAACTATCCAATTCACCGATTTTGATAAAATGATTACATCATTATGAAATCGTTTTTTAAATGAGCGCGAGGAGGTGCCTTGCCGCCTCTACTGAAATACAGATGTTTGATACGGGAATAACTGCATATACGTTTATGTGCATATTTCTTTGTTATAAAGTAATTCTTTTAATTAAATATGAAACTTATTTTTTTACGTAATTACGATTTTCTTTTTCCATCATTAATCTCTAATTTTATTTCTTTGAATGTACGTAATAATGATATTATTTTTTATACGTTAACCTCTAACTTAACTTTTTGTGTCCACTACAATAATATCAAATTTGAATTATAAATTATAATTAGTTTATGTTAAAATAAAATGCTTACTTTTTTTCTAGCTGGCATAATTACCTGGTTACAAGTGATTTACTATATTACGTTAAAATAACAATGTACATAAACGTTATTCCCATATCAAACAACTGTACTTCAGGAGTGGCGGCAAGGCAACCCATCGCACTCATTTAAAAAACGATTTCTTAATGATGTAATAATTTTATCACAAATCGGTGAATTGGATAGTTTAGATCAATTCATTGGCTATAACTTTCACGCTGGAAGTTTGTTTATAACCCAAAAATAAAACATTTTCTCGCTTAGTAACTTTTCCATGTCAGTCAGTGATAATTCTCAAATATTTTTAATTATTAAAATTCGAAATACCTGTTAAAATAAAAGTTTGTTATACTGTTAGAATCCGTAGTTTATGTAGATTAATAATATCTAAGTTTTATTTTACTGAAACTTTTCCGTCGAGTTACAACAGCGTGTTAACGTTTGCGCGCACAAGGAGTCCACTGCTCTAGAATTGCAGTTATCAGCACAGTGACATCAGAGTGAAACTGCCGGCACAGTGCCGAGATCAAGGAAACGGTTTAGCCCTTGTTTATAGAGCCCTGCAATGTGCCTACGAAATCCCAGGATCGATGGTCAAGTGTTATCTTATCGAGCACCGTTACAAGTTATAGGCGGACTGACGCTGCCTATTATTAGTATCTATTTGATAATGTCGCTATTATTATTACCTAAGGAAGTCAATAGTAAAGAAAGTGCAGTTCGTTTTTTACAAAATAAACACATACTGCATAGTTAAAGAACTGAACATAATGACACCAACTATAACTGACTGGAAAAACGTTTTGCGTGAGGTATGTGCAAATGGTTTATTGCAAAAACCAATAAAAATTGGACGTCCTGGTCGAATTTTAGAATTAGATGAATCACGTTTCTCAAAACGGAAGTTGGACGGGTACTCCCACAACAATGGGTTTTCGGAGAAGTGTGATACCAAATAATGTGTTCTATATGCTGTGCTAGACAGAACAGCTACTACATAGTTGTCATGCATTAAAGACAGAATTTTGCCATGTACAACAGTGTAGTACCTGATTTATGGCATGCTTACAATGGTATTCCAAATTTACAAGAAATGCAGTTTTAACATTTTACAATAAATCACAGTGAAAACTTTTGTGGATCCGGTAACTGGAGGCCACACACAAACTGTGGAATCCATGTGGGCTTCAGCGAAAAGAAGAACAAAACGGGAATGCGGTACCAATAGGAACCTCGTTGACTCATACCTCTGCAAGTTCATATTGTGGCGTCGCAGGAACAAGGATACAAATCTGTTTGACGCGATTTGGTGCACATAAACTTGTACTGGCCTCCACAAGATTAGAGAGTACCAAACGTTTGGGGGTGTGTCCGTTTGTTTTTTGTTTTATAAAATCTAAGTCAAACGTTTCATTTTTTTAATTCTTGTATTTTCATTGACTATTAATAGTGGTGGCCCTCTTCTTAAAAAGAACCAACTCTTATTATGAAATGCGATGTTGATATTTGATCCGGACTGTTCAGCAAGAATAATATACGTAACGTAAGTCCACACAAATTACCAATAAGCACATTTTAAAAGTCCAAAATATGTAATTCTATTCATAATAAATTTAAGTTTAAAAAATCCGATTAAACTTTTTCAAACTCCTATGCTGCTACTGAAATGCTCATGAGAGATACAATTAATAAAACTTTAGGATTTGTATATATTTCGTTGTTGTTCTGATGCAATACTAAGATTTAAAACGTAATGAAAAAAGTAAAAATGTATTCTAAGTGGTCAACTAATATTTTAAAGCTAGTTTATAATTTATGTAAAAGATACGACTAACAATACGTACGGACTTGTAACATTTTCTGAAAGACCATGGAAAGGTCGAATATTTAGGTGCTATTAGATCATTTTAATAACAAAAATTATATTTATTTACAATAAAACGAATACCATAAATGTGTTTTTTTAAGAACTACCAACGAATAATGATGGCGTACAGCCTTAAGCGATTACAATGCCAAGGACACACACATTTAAGCTACAATGATCGTTTAAACGCTTCTTACAAAATTATGACAAAAACTAAACTACGGAAGTGTTTTGATATTAAGTAATTATTTGTAATGTTTAAAAATTTAATCAAATATTTTAACAATGCAGTCATGAAATACCTCTCAAATTGATAAATATTTTACATAACAACAGTTAACTACATCGGTTTTGTAGATACACACACTATTTTCATTTTATGTCTACATGTGCAACGTTTCTTTCAAAGTCGTATAAAAACTAAATTGTGGACTTGCTATAAAATGTTTAAGTTAACTCAAGCCCATGCACTTATTTAAATAAAACTTTATCTACTTGAAATTCATAATCTTAAAACTTTAAAGCTACCGAAGGAGGGAAAACTTTGTATTTTACAATCATGACTAATGAAGGAATACAAATCTAATTTATTCGTCAAGTAACTTTACTTATTCGATCGATTCTGTCTGTAAAATGCGAGTAAAACTTTACTGGATCTCGCAAAAAATGCAAACACTTGTTTGTGTGACGGTGTTTTCGGAGTTGCTTATAAAGGGTAGATACTTATTGTCTTAGTTATGTAATACAATAAGTTCTCGTTGTATTTGTTTCAAATAGATCTTACACAATTTATATTGATAAAAATAATAACCCAACACTATGTATAAATATGTAAGATAACAAAATTTAAGGTTATAATTTTTGAAATTGTGACTAAAGTATGTATTATATATAAAAACTGTAGACAGATTAAATATTTATATTACATTTTATAATCTGTGGTCCTAAACCGACAAGCATAACCGACAAGCGATTGAATCGGATTATTTTTCAATCAATGGACTTATAATGCTAACTTGTTTATAATTAAAAACAATTCAATATGATTTTATTTACATTCAAATGTAATTAATTTCTTTTTCAGTTCGTTAGTTGATGGAATATTGGAGTCACTGTTCACACATAATTAAAAAGGTTTCCTTCTTTTTGTATATTCAAAAATATTGTCATAAAATAATATGCATGTCTTAGTACAAAACTAATCGAAACAGAATCATATTTTTCCCTCTAGAACGTTTTTAGATATATTGTCTGGAAGTAAAAATACAAAAGTTGTGTAACAAACATTGCACTGAAATTTTTGCCCCTATAGATTTATATAGGTCTACTAGTAGTTCTGTGAACATAGACCTCGCTCGTTGAAATAACAAATGTGGTTTTGAGCTTAGGTTAAAAATAGTGTGCCAGTAAGGAAGAAAGCAGAAGGTTTAGCCAGTGAATCATTATTTTGCCATTCCCGCGATTCCGGGGTTTCTAGTTCTCGTTTTGTTCTTGAGCTTTAACTGCTAAAGATTTTTATTTAGTGGACATTGTGTTTTATGTAGGTTAATAATGGGTAAGGTAGCTACAAATATCGCGTTATTGAGGGAAAACATTGAATTAAATATTTACATACTTAAATAACTAAAACTTAACAATGTATTTACAATTCCATATCATAATACAATATTTGAAATAATGAAAACAATCGATGTTAAAGTGTCGTGATAGTGATCTCAACCCATGTGTCAACACTTCCCACTCTTTCCAACAGTCATTTTTTGTATGTCTTTTATCGCAGCGAGGTTTCATTTGTTTCATATCATTTTGTAATTCAAGTAAAGCTAAGTCAAATACTTTTATAAAATAATAATTTACAAGTATACAGTCCAATTCTTTGATTTATCATCTACACTTTCTTATAATAATATGTCATTTTTGGGCAAAGGATATATTCCTAAATTACTATTCAAAAAAGGCCTAGTTTTGTTAGCAGTCTTGTAGTATTAACATAAAAACTGGTGTTTTCAAAATAAGAAATTTGAAATTGATAAATATGGTTATACAGTTCTATTTAGAAATAAATTACGAAACTTTTTTACATTTATGAAAAAATTACAAAAAATGTTTACTACTTTTTATGTAGGACTAAGTTGAACTTTTTACTTTCGTTACTGAACATGTTTTTTTCTTGAGCTAATAACTTTGTTAATTTTACTTCAATCTTTTTTTTACTAGCATATATGAATTCTATGAACCTTTATCTACAAAAAAACTATGGAACACTTTTGAATTGGTTCAGAATAAACGTATAAAAACATGGTTGAAATACAAAAACTTGGACATTTTTAACAAATTTGAAGTTTGTGGCCATTTTGTGAGCTTACTGTTAGAGATACGGAAAAAATCAAGAATACAATTTTGTTGAAAATCTAATTTGCCACAAATGTTATTAGTTTTTAAATTCGACTTACGGTTAAGTCACAAACTGGCTTTGGAAAAAAGCTTACACTGAGAGAAACGGTCCTGCCGCCATTTTTATTTTATTTAAGTGGTTAAAAATGAAAAATGGTAAAAACCGTATACCGTATATACATGTTTCGGCCTAGGAAAAAGCCATATTCATGCAAAAAATCATCGAAATCGGTCAATACGTTTGGCCGCATTCATGAGACAGACACACAGACGAAATGCCGAACGGTCGAGTTAAAACGAAGACCTCGCTTCGCTCGTTTAATAATTTATATTTCAATAGATATAATAGCTACACTATGCTCATGATAAAGGGAAAATGTTTTAGTTTCACTTATGCTGTCAGTGTAAGGTAAATGTGTCCCATTAACTACTTATTCTCACTGATAAGACCAACTAAATGTAGAATATTTTAATACTAAACTCTTATCTGAAAAATGTACATTGAGATACATGATAGCCTACAATTTATTTTACATTCAAATTCATTTTTAATTTTAATACATATTGGTAATCCGTTTTTTCAATTTGAAATTTTGTGGTTAAATTTAACTATTTTTTATTGATAGTGGTGTCATTCAGATAGATTGTGTGTTACATCATTTAAAAAGTATTGAGATATTATTGCTAAAGTTAGTATTTATTGACTGTAAAGTACTGCGTGAGAATCACACATGTAAGTACACACTACTAAGCCAGCAGAAGGAAATTATCATCTAGTAATCGATTAAAAAAAGTCAGTAAAAGAAAAAATATACTTTTTATTTTTTATTATCAAAAACCCGATACACCCTATCATGACAGCACTGAAATTGATATTTCAAAATACATAAAATAAGAAAATTCTTAGTTGGGAACAAATTATTACCAAGGTTTTAAAATGTAAAACATTTAAATGAGTTATTCATTATAAATAACACATAAGCACTGCAAATAATAGTGCACTTTTTATGAACGTGATAGAAAATGATGTTTTAATAAATCTTGTATAATTTTTAATTACCATATTATAGTTTGTATTTATACTTGGAGCTAGAACTGAAAGAAGTTATATTCTATTATGAACACAAAGAAAATATGTTTGTTTGTTTTTTTTTCACAGCCGACTTCTTTTCAAACGCCTGAGTAATTTTGTTTAACATGAATTGAACAACAAAGATTATAATTAATCAACCTTCTCTGATCAGCTTGACCGAGTAAGAATACAATGGAACTAACATCGGATCCTAGCATATTCAAATTATTAGAGGTTAGTTTCTAAACTTAAACCTTTTTATAAATACTCAATTACACTTACAGTAAAAAAACATTTTAGTTAACATTTATTTAAATACCTGTCATACGAATCAGTTCTCATCTACAATATAAGTTTAAGTATATAACATTTTAAATAAAATATAATTATACAATTTAAAACTTTTAAAAAGAATAACTTATTTTAAGGTATGTGATAAATTAACTTTAAAAAGTTGATCACAACAGAACTAAGTAAAGTTTAACAGTTATAGTAACTAATATATTTGTAGGTAATGTATAATGATACTAAAGAATTAAAAGGATAATGTTAAACACAAGAAACAGGTAACAATTAAATAATATATGTTTGTATTATAAAATATGTAATTTATACATCTTTATATATTTATCTAAGCTAAATATTGATGAAATATGAATTATTTAGCTGAAATTTGCGCCCACTTTAAGTTATTCAACAAAATGTCGTTATGACGTATAATATACTAATTTAAAGTTCGTAAAATTTTATTATTTTTTAAACCAGCCTTTTTGCTTGACTCTTTAAGTGAGATCACTAGATCAAACGATACAACTACTTATATAAAAAACATACCTATAAGTTTAGTTGCAAATAAAAATACTAATTATACCACTGTGTTTAAAATAAAATATGACGTGTTGATAAAAATAATCACCACTAATCACTGATTGTGGTAAACGTATGTTAAATGCAGTCAGTAAGTAATACTTTAGCTTAGTAGTCCAGAGGATAATCTATATATTATATAATAAACGGTATCAGTTAACTGACACAAACTTTCTCCCAACTTACTGTAGTCAAAATAATATTGTTTTCAATCACTTTATTTATTACTTTTTAGAAGAAAACAAAAAAATAATATTCTACCTACGTCAATCGTATAAAAAAATTATTGTCCAAGGCGGGATTCGATCGAGCGACCTTTGAATTACTGGCCGTGATCGCTACCATGGTGCTACCCCGTGCGGCCGCCGCCGCGATGCTAGATTGACAACATTAACTTGTTTATTTTTAAACATTTCCACATAATTATAAAACGCTGAAGTTTTGATAAAAGCGGGTGGTGTCATTTTGTTTGGCATCTTAAGCACTATAAATACTGAAAATTTGATCAAAATCGTTAGAGCCGTTTTTGAGAAATTTGCATTTTTGTCGTTTTTTATGGGTTTTTAGGGGTAAATTACCCTTAAAAATTAAAAATTCCAAAAAATGAAAAAAACGACTGGAGATATTAGGGTTTAGTACCTACATACCAAATTTCATGAAAATCGGACCAATAGTGTCCTCTCTAGTCGTGTATACATACTGACAGACTGACAGACAGACACCATTTTAAAAACACTTTTTTGGATTCAGGGAGGACCAAAACAAAAAATTCCACTAAAAATATTTTTGGGTTCAGGGAGCACCAACACAGATAATTGCACTAAACCATTTTTTAGCGTTCTGGGAGCACCAAAACAGATAATTCAACTGAAAATTCAAATTCGAACATTTTTACGAAAACAATACTTTCTCCATATACTACGTATAGGGTGGAGAAAGTAAAAATGAATTGCTGTTCGTTAGTCTCGCTAAAACTCGAGAACGGCTGGACCGATTTGGCTATTTTTGGTCTTAAAATGTTTGTAGTAGTTCATAGAAGGTTTATACGTAAAGAAAAGTTTGAAAAGTTTCACAAAAAAGTTTAAAATTTGGAAGAAACTGAACAGCATTTATTGTATGAACTCAAAACCATAGCTCACAAAAACAGCTGTTCGTATAAAAAGCTTATGTTTGTTTACATGTATTACCATAGCAACATTACTTAGCAAATTTATAATCACTTTAATACTCTTAAAAACCAACAGCTTTTTAATAGCCCAGTCGGTATAGGTTACAACTACCAGTAATTTGCAATACGGCTGAATTTTTTTTTATAAGTACATTAAAGTATGTAGATTAACATAAAAAAAAAGTTTACCAGTCTATCGATTTCCCAAAGTCGAAAAAAAATCGATTATCATTTTTTTTTCGGTTATCGTTAATATTTCGAGCTGGGATAAAGATAGAGGAAAATGAAAAATACCACCATGTAGGGGTGGTATTTTTCAACAAAAATGGTAATATGTATTTATTTCGTCCGAGCAATGGTTTGTCTGGAAAAAAATCGATAATGCAGGTATGTATTTTGCAGCAGGGGAAATCACTAAAAGGGGACATCTTATTCATATATGAAGCGTTGGCTCATTAAAAATTGGCCGAATTTTAATATATCGAATTGAAACTTGACATAGGAGTTAAAATATATATTTTAAACATTTATGCTGAGTCTCAGCTTGTTATCTAGAAAATTACCCGATCTAGGAGTCGATTTCGATTATCGATTTTACTAGTACCGGACTCACGAACTAATTTCAATCTATTCCAGTTTCGTCAATTTTTGGAATATCAACATCAAATTTGTTTTACAAGTTGAGTACACCGGTATAAATATTCTTAGTAAGTATGAACGATTTTTTCTTGTTATTTTTAAAAACGAGGCGCTTGAAAATAGTCTTCTATTTTACCTATCTCGTTTTAACTATAACACTTTTGGATTCAACGACTCCATTTTCGACATTTTTGAACATATCGATTTAAAAATTGGTACAGAAGTTAAAAACACAATTGTTTTTTGCTACACTTATTTTAAAAACTATATTTAAAAAATTGACTAATCTGCAGCCGATTAACTCAAGCGTTTTGATGAAAAATCTAAAAAGGTCTAAAATTATACTTTTTTAAGTTACTTGTGCTTTGAAAAGTAAATAATAAATAAGGTTTATACTCCTTGATCTTGTTTGAATCTATATATTTAACTTGTAAAAAAAACTTTCAGGTTGATATTTTGAAAATTTTCTAAACTGGAGCTGTTTAAAATGAATTGGTGAGTCCGGTACTCCTAAAATTGAGAAACCCATTAATAAGTCAAGTGGCTCTAGATCGGGTAATTTTCAAGATAACAAGCTGAGACTCAGCATAAATGTTTAAAATATATATTTTAACTCCTATGTCAAGTTTCAATTCGATATATTAAAATTCGGCCAATTTATAATGAGCCAACGCTTCATATATGAATAAGATGTCCCCTTTTAGTGATTTCCCCTGCTACAAAATACATACCTGCATTATCGAATTTTTTCTAGACAAACCATTTCTCGGAAGAAATAAATACAAATGACATTTTTTGTTGAAAAATACCTCCTCTACACGGTGGTATTTTTTTTCCTCTATCTTCATCCCAGCTAGAAATATTAAGGATAATCGAAAAAAAATGATAATCGATTTTTTTTTCGACTTTGGGAAATCGATAGACTGGTAAACTTTTTTTTTGTTAATCTACATACTTTAATGTACTTATAAAAAAAAAATTCAGCCGTATTGCAAATTACTGGTACTTTTGGTCTAAATTGACCTTTACCGACTGGAATATAAGGTTAGATCGAAAAACTAGAAACAAACACAAATAAAAATGCTTACAGAATTATAATTCAACTCAAACATTGGTTAATAAATATCTATGTAGGCCTACTTAGAGATATGCTGCTTAAAATATTGTTTATATAAAATATATCATAACTATGAAGATTTTAATACTTTTCAAAACATATTTTCGCTATAAATAATAATAATAACAAACAAATTATTTGACACCATGCATAACCATAAACATACACGAGTATAAACATATTTTATTGAAAACTAAACAAACCATCTGAATTAAAACTAAATGCCATTAAAATATCACATTCGTAGCTTTATTTTTATATATACTGTATATTGTATATTTAAATACTAAACAATATATATCTTATACTAATTAGGCCTATACTTTTAAAATTACTAACTCTATTTGAACCAGTTTGTTACATCCTAAATTAACGCGGATGTTACAAAGTGATTCAAATATCTTTTCTATGACCCCCAGCTAATTAATTTAAACCCTCGCTAAGAATGGGTTAAAAGAAATTCGAAATTTTAGGGTGGTTTGGGAGGGGGATCAAAGTTACTAAAAATCCCTATAAGAACGAATTGAAATTAAATTTGGTACGTAGCTTCCTCTAAGGCCGTAGGTGCTCGCAACATTGTCAATGAAATTAAGTGAAAGTCAAACTTAGTAAGAACTATAAATTAAAACGATATATTTAAAGCTTTTTCATGTTAGATAGTAGTTAACAGGAATACAATTTTCAGTGCTTTCCTAAATAGCGTAGACTTTTTTTTATGACCACAGTAGGATACGCACAGGTATTCAACAAACACTTAAAAAGAATTACAATTACTTCAAAAAGACTGAAAATACCAACAACCACGGGCAACGCCGTACGGGTCAGCTAGTTATATATAGCCTAAAATTTATTTCAAAATAAATATATCTAAGAATGTAACCCAAGAGGTGTGCACGATTTACATAAATGTTTAGTTAGAAATGAAGGGTAGTGTGTTTTTAAAATTAGTACAAATTAACCATAACAGGGAATTCTGAATTCGCCATTATAACACTGCACACAAGATATAACCATGTAGAAGTTACAGGTAGATATCGAATATGTCTAGAATATTTTGTACAATTGAATAAATAATTTTTTTTTTTTCAATACAATATCTCTTCTCATTCTCCTCTCTGATGTGGCCAGACCAATATAAAATGTTATTGTTGATATTAATGTTTGCCTTACAGTTAAAATAATTTAATACACATTTGGACTTTCAACTGTAATTAATTTATTCTCTGCTGATTTATTTTCTGCTAATAACGATGAATATATATGACATTAATTTAATTAATTGATATGGAATGTTGTGTATCCATAATATATGTATAATTCCCTACTATCGAAAGTAATTATATTAAATGAAAGTGTTTGGTTTAATTTACTACCAATCATTGAAACGTTTACAAATAATGTAAACACTAATCAATGCAGGGTTCAATGTGTAAATAAAAAAGGTTAATTATTTACTCTACAGTAAGGAGCCTTCTGTTACATAACTTGCATTGTCTTCAGTTAACCGTAATATTATAAAGCTGCCAGTAAATTTTCAAGTTAACTTTAAATTTAAAATGTATAACACTGTATATTTGTAAGTATTTAATTTATTTTACTAATTTGGCGATAAAACAATACGTCAAGGATATGATACACATTTGATTTAAGAAGCAGGAATTGATTATAACAATTTAAAAATAAGTGGTATAGCATTTGTTAGAGATTATATAATTATATCTTATATAAACATTTCTTTCGAATAGACACAGAATGAATTAATATAAAAACTAGACATTAGTACAAAAATGTCGTATTACCTTTTCATCCGTATGCTTTATTTCAAGGGGACTAAACGCACTCTTACAATCTGCTACAGTTGAAACCTTAATAAAAGTTATTTAGATTTCGGTCATAGGTTAGTCAAATAAGGTTATCTTGGGACGTACAATTTTCGTCCCTTTTGCCTTTAAATGCGTAAACAAATATTTAAAAAATATGTTCTTAAAACAATTTTAAAAGATTATTTATTATTGGTCACTAATGCATAGCTGAGTCAAAACTACTGATATAAATTATTAGATCTATAGTTGCTAAAATATTTTGTTGACTATGGCTCTATATTGAGATGTGTATTGTTGTTGTTATTCATGTTTAACAAGTAGCTTAAAAACTAAAAGTTTAATTTTAATAATACATTTTTAATCTTAAGAATTACTCCAGTAGTTTATTTAATGTCCTCTGGATCACTAAGCAAATTTATTTTTAGTAAATATCATCTTGATTTGTAATAACTCAAAGTTAAAAGGAGTTTTAAAGAATGTATTGCCGACACACTGACTTAAATCTGCAACAACTAACTAAACTTGATGACTGAATTACTAACTTAATGGAGAAATCTAATTTACACTTCATCATGTGAGACATATCTCAAAGTTATGACAACTTGAATAGCTTCTTGTAAAGTCGAACGATGTGAATAAACATATTACGTGATTTGACTGTCACGTCGCAGCTTTTACTGTACATTCGCAAAAAGTATATTATATCAAAGTGCAAGAAGTTATATATATGTGAGTGTATACATTGTAAAGCTTTACGTATCTATCATATTATAGTGTATCTTTGTTATTTTACCATGCATGTCTTGTGCTAAGTAGAGTTTATTAACAACTATAGGCTATTCATCTACGCGATTAATAGTACAATTATAAGACAGTTTGATATTATTTTCCATTGTTTAAATCTGCTCATTGAAAATAGAAGGCAAATGGAAATATGGCATTCAAAATATAAACTATATTGATAAAAGTTAGTTAACTTTTAGATTTTTTCTCTTTTTACAAGAAGTGACAAAATCTTGTGAACTGGTTTAGAAATACATGGAACAAGGGGTACTTAAAATTGGTATTTATATTTTAAGATTATTTCGTGCATTATAAGGTTTTAATCCACAATAACCATTTTCTAATGAACTTTTCTTTTGTTGTCTTATAATTAATCAAAAGCAATGTCAAGTAATTGAGATTTTTGTTTTATTTCTCCTATGAATTATTTTTGATCTTTTATTATTTTTTCCATAATTTTGTTGCAACGTGAATGAATTTTATCGATACTCGACAAAGCAGGCTTGTTACCTTATATAAAGCATGACTTATAACTAGAGATTTAAGTCATGTTTCATTTAAAATAAAAATCATTTTATTAAAATAAAAAGAGTGTTTGTTTAACAAGTTATTGTCTGTAAGCCTATTATTAATTATTTTATATCAAGCAAATCACTTAACTATTTCACTTTTATCACTTTTAATTTACTATCTACTTTTGACTATCTTTGGTTTTGTACAGGTTTGAATGAATAGTTTTTTAAAGTATTGTTTTAAACAAAATTCACATTCATATTAAGTAAAAACCTGAACATACTATGAGATATTGTAATTGATAATACATAATATAGTAATTTTCATCATTATTACAACAATTAGTGGATTATAGGACCTTAGTCTACTTCCATCAAATCACAATAAACAATAATACTACATTTACTAGGTCATTAGGATTAGTTTTCTGTAATCGCCTTGAAATAACAAATTACAAGTATTTCAAATTATCCCCTGGAATATACAATTATGAAATAGTGGTATAAAAACCGATAAATTATTTGTATTTTATAATTCGAAAGATTTAAAAGTTTGTGTATCTTTCCAAAGACTTAGTGGTGTCTTAATAAGTAACAAGACATATAAACTCTATGGATAACAAAAGGTGGGAGATTGTGCTTTACTATGCATTAATATTGACCACAAAAGATTGTACAAATATTTGATTTTTTTTTAGAGTAAGGAAAACATAATAAAGGAGAGTTTGTTTTTCTATTTAATTTCACTTATAAGTAATTACACAAAATAGATTGGATTGCACAACTATTTGAAATTTGCAAAGTAAAGTATACTGTATAGAATAAATAAATCTAACTATATCTCCACTGGTAAGAAAAACAGTTTATTGATTTGGTTTATGGGAAACTAGTGATAGATTAGCTCCTTTATGCAATTTAATATAGTAATAGGACACTCCTAAATATTGTTCACCTCGCACTTCACCAGCATGCGACAGCAAAATTTATTTAAACTTTTATCTACATACCATTTGAATAGAGTACTATCATTCGTAATAATGTGCCCAATTTTCCATGTATAAAATACAATTGTGAAAATTCCCCTAATTTTTCTAATCTTACATAAATAATATTGAAAATCTTTAGTTTGGATTAGTCTAAAGAATTATTTAACTGTATTTATATATATTTTTATTTATAGTTTGCACGTGCTATATGTATGTACTGTAATTGCTAAATCTCAAGAAACTCAATCTCTTGATATTGGTTTTTAAAAGAACAAATTAAGAATAAATCAAATACAAATAAAAACCTTTAATATATCAGTGACTCTTGTTATTTCGACTTTATTGTATTTGTTCTTCTCTTGCTGAGCTCACAGCAGCAATATCTCAGCCCTTGACTAGGACTGATTATTTGATTTCCACTCACTGTGAAAGTGTAATATGTACTTATTACTTTTAGAGTTTAGATTTATATATGTTTTTAGCGCTTTCTCGTTTGTTTCTATAGACCTTATATTATATTGTCATAATTTTATATTAGACTTATATAATTTTTAGTGCATCAAAAATGAAAATAAAAAATGTGTTTGTTTTCAAGCATAAAGTAGACAATTTGAATAAATCATTGATGAAAAATACTTTTGTTTTAAAAATGGAAACTGAAATTTCATATTAGCAATAACAGTGCCGATTTAACAGGCATAGGAGATCAACAACTTTTAAGATATTTGTCTTTATAAATTTTGTTTATAATTACGAATATATTCAGTTAAATGGTTATCTTTAAATTATGTATTTTGTATGAATAAAGTTCAAATTTTTTTAAATAATTTTACTCACATTCAATTATAAACTTAATGTAAACATCTGACATATTGTACTATTTACAAATTAATCAAAAACAAATTACATTCTCCAATAAGCACAGCAAGTTAAATTACCAATTATTAAATTATTAGATATTTTCTTTAAGTAGAACATTTAGATTGTGTTCAGTTTTTAATTGAAGTTGGAATCTCCTCTAATGACAGCTCTTATTTTTTTTATGTTATCACACGGATTTAACCTTATTCTAATTACACAACCATCTAAGATATGAGATAATGAGATAATGAGATTTATTCCACAATCATTTACAAATTAACAACAAAAACAAAATTCGGAACTGACACTGAGACGTATAAAATAAATTCATCTACATTCCTATCCGCATTTTAACCATTGGCCTTAAGATTTATTGACATCTAACCAATCACCTGTCTGATCGCTACAAAGCGATCTGATATATAATATGAATTTAATTAAAGAAAAGTTTTTAATATCGTTTTGAAATGAAATATTGTAAGTTTAAATTGCTGTAAATATTGATTGCTTGGTTAATATTAGAATAACTAGATCAACAGTATTATTACTATGTTGGTAACCAGAAAATATATTAGAACTGTCGTAAATTGTTATGTCTTTTAAAATTTTTAATATTTTAGAATTCTTTCGATAAACATTTTACTTCACACTAATTTGACTAATTCTACATAAATAAAAACTTTAGTAAATTGTACTTTTAAAACTTCCACTTACATTAACATTGTGCATGATAATAAAGTGTATCAAATATACCAATTAGTCGATGGAAAGTGTACTATCTAATAAAAATGTGTATTGTGTTCGCAATTAAGTCTTTAGACTATGAGTCACAGTGTAAACTAATTTATATTGATGGCATAAAATATGTGAGCAATGCTGTAATTTTTCTATAAAAAAAAATCATATTTTATTACTATTTTGTTTGATAAATCTAAATTTCTGGCACATTTGAGTTATAGCTGACCGCAATTCAAGTTTTACAATTTTATTTTTATTTTGTAATAATGTTTTCACTTGTAATTTAAAATTGCATGTTATTAATAATTTGAAATAATTACATACAACTTATTTTACGTAATAGGAATTACAAAACATACACATTTATGGAGATTAAAATTTTGTTTAGTGCTTTCTAAAAGGTTTATAAATTTTTCGTTTAAAATGTTAGATTTGTCTGGAAAATACTCCCCTCTGTACAACGCCATTGGCGAATAAAATGTTTGTGTAGCCAAACAATACTAAATAATTTATTTTATTCTACAAACATGACATGTAAAAATGATTATATATAATTTTCTTATAATTGTGAAAACTATAAATCTACTGGGATTGGGATAAAACTTTCTACCGACTTCTCTTCATAGTCAAAAGTTTATAAGCTCTTGACAAGTTTGAATGAGTTAATTAGTCTTTATTGTGAAATTTCTTTAATTCCACTTTTTTTGATTTTATATTGAAGGAAAAACGTATTCATGAATTTGATAAAAATATAAGGTAAACTAAGACAGATGTGAAATAAAATTAATTTAAACACTAATACCATTTCCATTTAATTTTAAACTTGTAATTATACTAGAAGTATTGCTGAACATAAATGTTTAGATGGTAGTAATTTCTAACAAATAAGGCAACTGTAATATTATCCATGATGTATAAAATTGCCAATTACATATTTAAGTTACAAAAGGTTGTTTTATAAAATGATACATCCTATTAGTGCACTTTATCTAATCATTCAGAAAAAAATAATAGATTATTTAATTTAAGATTTCTCGTTTATCGTTTATATCTTCCAGGTTGCTTTTCGCGTACTAGTCTCTCTTGCTAAGAAGTACAATTTTCTGTCCATATATTTCTGTTGTACCCGTGCTAACGTATCTCGTAATCTATTCCGTTCTACCTGCCACTATTTAATACATCAGAACATAGTACCTTCTTAATTCATGTGTATTACGTCCTCAAATATTATTTATTTAAGGTTTCCTGGAACTTTTCCAACTCCGAGATAACGCGCCGTTTTCTGGAATCACCATCTTAGCTTCATCCATCAATTTGCTTCGTCCAACTAACTGCTTTCTTCATTACATTTTGTCAAATTGAAAAGCAATTTTTCTAAAGGTGGTTTTGCGTATCTACTCTGAATAACGTTATTGTTTATTACTCTGTCTTTAGAGTTTATCTTTTGTTCGCCGTCGTTGTATTGTTTAAAGTCTTCCCTTGGCAGTCATTACATTTGTGTGGTGAATAAATAACATTGAATCTCTCTTAACTAGAATATGTGATAATCGAACAAAAGTTTTACTGACATCATTATACATACTCATTTTCGGCTGAATTTAAAACACATTTTTTTCTTTTGATGTTTAACATTATATTCGTAGAACTCTAACTCTCTTTGCCGAATTTATTTTTCTACCACCAATTAAAAATCCAAAGTTAGATTTGTTTTTTCCAGTTATATAACTTGTTTCAAATTAAATATATATATCAGTGTATTTATATGCACTTTAAAATCTATTTAACAATAGTATTCCTTATACTATTTTATATACAAAATTATAGAAATTTTATGAAGAACTCATTACTAGACAGATTGTGTATTAGATAAATTATATTTAATAGTAAATGCTTAGGTCCCAGATCTAGACAGGTTTCTTAACTCTAATTTGTCCATTCCAACTCTACATCCAAATTCCTGTACTTTTTATTTAATACATTAAGTACATATTTCAATACAAATACCTATCAATTTATTGAACGCGATAAGTGTTTTTGTGTAAGTAAAAACTAAATATTTAGACAAAACCAATTTAGAAAACTTTCGTTTTTGCTGACTTCCCCAATCTTAGAAAGTCCTCAGCGATACTGCTTACCCTCCACCTACTGTGCGTTTTTCCTTATTTTTTTCTTCTAAAAACATCCATAAAATCGCTCTATCATCCTTAATACTTACCAAATATAATGGTTTACTCTCTTATTTCGTGTGGTTTTACATTCTTACGATTTAGTGGTCCGTAGATTCAAGAAGAATCATTTGCTAACAAATGGTAACATAGTGCAATATTATTAAGACATTCAATTTGTTGAACATTATTTTGGACTTGCTTCGGCAAAATACCCCTTCCCCGTGTAATATGCAGGATGTAAAATATATCGTAATACAACTCGATGTAATTTAAGGGGAGAAGTACACCAATTTTCAGAAAAAAATTCAAATTTTAGAAATATTTATTTTTTAATAGTATGTCTCTTTATGAGTTCAAAAACATATGACACATACATGGTTAGGCATTTTTAGCTGAGATATAATTTTTTTTAAATATGTCTGCACTGCAGCGTCGTGACTATTGTTGAGCTTTCTAGGTGGCCTATGTTTCTAGTGCACAGTTATATATCTGCTGAATATTCCTAAAAGTGTATAATTGTTTTGGGTTGGCTAACCTGTTGCAACAGCTGTCATTGTTTTTCTCAGTCAGTTGTCTGTGCTTTGTTATTGTTTTGACTTTCTGCCAACAAGTATTGTCTGTTCTGTTTACAAGTTAGTGGTTTGTTTAGTATTCAGTTAGTGTTTTGTTTAGTATTCAGTTAGTGTTATTATATGAAATAATGCCTAGATCTAATAAGTTATGTAAGAAAAGGAGATTTAGAGGAAACCAATTTAAATCTCTTTCCCTACCTGTGAGTGATGCTGACAACAGCAAAAGTGAATCTACTGGCACTTTGCCTAGGCCTAGTAGCAGCAGCTCTGACAAGCCTACTCCTCAATCAGCATCAAGTAAAAAAGTGTACGAAATTGACGACTGTATTGGTGAATCACAGTATAATAATGTAGTTATTAGGTTAGGAATACTAAGCAAAGCTTTAGTGAGTGCTACAGTTTGTAAAGTGTGTAAGCGCGAAGTCACTTTGTCGCTTGAAGAAGATGAAGGCGCGAGACAAGGACTAGCCTGCAAACTGTCTGTTTTGTGCATTGAATGTGAAAACAGTTATGAGTTCTGGTCCTCAGATAAAACTGATGGATTCTTTGACATCAATGTAAAATGTGTGTACGGGTTGAGGTCTATAGGGAAAGGTTCAGTTTCAAGTCGTACCCTTTTCGGCATTCTAGACTTGCCAAATCCTCCAATTAGGTTTGAACGTTATAATCCATTGTTTCTGAAGACTATGGAAAAAGTGGCACAAGAGTCTATGGTAAAAGCAACAGAGGAGACTGTAGAGCTTAACACGTCTGAAGACGGAAGCATTTCCAGAGACATTAGTGTTGGCATTGACGGAACTTGGCAAAGGCGAGGATTTTCATCTTTGAATGGAGTGGTTTCAGTGTCCAGCTTTGATACTAGTAAGATTTTGGATGTGGAAGTTTTGACCAAATATTGCCACACATGCAGTACAAGTAGGCCTAAAGGTAAGGCAATACCCCACTTCTGTGTAAAAAACTTTGAAGGCTCAAGTGGAGCGATGGAAGTCGAGGGGGCTAAAAATGTGTTTGCACGTTCGGAAGTGACTCGTAAAGTACGGTACAAGTATTACATGGGTGACGGTGACTCCAAGGGCTTCCAATCAGTTGTAAATTCTGAACCTTATGGTAAAGGATTTACTATTGAAAAACTTGAGTGTGTGGGCCACGTCCAGAAGCGAATGGGGGGGGGCGGCTTCGTAAATTGCGGAAAAATATGAAAGGACAGCTTTTGAGTGATGGTTTGAAAATTGGTCGGAAGAAAGGATGGCTTACAGATGTTGTGATAGATTCTTTGCAAAATTATTATGGCCTAGCAATCAGGCGCAACCCCAATGACCTAGACAAGATGAAAAAAGACGTTTGGGCTATTTTTTTACACAAGGCATCAACAGACAAGAACCCGCAGCACCATTTTTGCGACGAGTCCTGGTGTAAGTATAAGCAAGCCATGAAGGAAAACAAAGTTTATGTACATAAAAACTCTCTTGATCAGGCTGTTATAGAGGCTATCAAGCCTACTTTCAAGCAGTTGGCCCATGTCTTCACGGTCGCACCCAGAATGTCAATGAAAGTTTCAACGGAGTGTTGTGGTCGCGAATGCCTAAAAGTAATTTTGTTGGTGTACAGACCTTGAAGTTTGGAACATTAGATTCAGTAATCACCTTCAATGAAGGAAATGTTGGCAGGCTGAATGTTTTGAATGGTCTTGGTATCAAAGTTGGGAGAAACTGTACGAAAACTTTCAGTGACATTGACAATGTGCGGGTGAAAAAGTCGGAAATTGCGGCACAAGAAGAAACCAAGCTAGCTAGAAAAAGAACCAGGATGATTAGAAAGAAGCTAATTGATGAAGAGCAAAAAAAGGAACCTGATTATGAAGCCGGAATGTTCTAGATGTAAGTTATATTAAATCATTCCAAGTAGCCTAAGCGTTTTTGTTATTTCTTGAAAATTACCATTTTGTCAAACTTATGTTCCTTTTTCTCAGGAAGTACTGGATCAATCTTAATGAAATTTTTTACACATATTTGAGGTACATGTACACACAATCCCTACCAGTTACAAAGATGTAGGACTATAAATCACTTTTGAAAAAAAATATTTTGTTCCTAAAATTTGACAAAAAATATTAGTTTTACAAAAAAAATCATAACTAAAATGATTTTTATTAAAATGTTATAAAAAAGGTAGGACTTCAATATTTCATATGCATAACAATCACTAAAAATTTCATAAATGTGGGTCAAGCAGTTTAGGAGGAAAAGGAACCTAAAGTTTAAGGAATTTACATGTGCGGCTTATGGGCGTACTTCTCCCCTTAAATGGATTGTTGTATCAATGTTAAAACTCTACCATATAATATTATAACACTTTTTGTAATGTTTAAAAGAGGTTATCAATATTGCTCCAGTTTTGATATGGGTGTAAAGGTTATCAGCTTTCATTAAATGCCACTTCTATGTGACACATCATTCATAAGAAATTTAAAATCACGAAATTTGTGTTAAGAAAATGAAAATCAGATAATGCAATCGTTTGCTACTACAACATTTTTAATGTCCTACGTATTGTATCAGTAGTCTATGACAATATAAAATTATACTAAGGTGAAAATAATATTTGTGGTAAGAAAATAAAAATCACAATCTTCAAAATTTTATTTTGTTAGTTATTTTTAAAAATTTATATTATTATTATTTATTTTCTATTGCATAGATTTTTCCAAAGATAGTCGTTGGTATTTAAAAAATGAGGGCCTTTCAAAATGGGGCAACATTTGTATCTCTCCTTAAACACCACGAAAGTTGATGTAAGTATGGTATTTGTTGACGTTAATAAAGAAACGCATTTAAATTATATCGATTGGCATCAAGACTTGTTTTAAACTCTCTAAATTACATCCTTTATATTGATTTCTGTTATTTATACTTAGTATTTTTTATTTTTTAAGTAAAACCTTAAATTTCACAATGAAACAGCAAAAAAGTTTAAAACAAAAGTGCGACTTTGAAAGAAAATTATATGGTAAGGTTAGTTAGTTAGTAACTAACTATTATACTCAATACACTATGCATAACTTTTTATTTTTAAAGTGAACAAACAAGTGCTTGAAAGGAGTTAGATTGCTTTTGGGAGTTGGGAATACAACTTTATATTGACGGTGTAGGCCTATAGTACGAATTTTATGTGAAGTGATGATAAAGTGAAAAATACATTATCAGATTACTTGAATATAACTTTTACTGGTAAATGTCGCCAAGAGGTTACTAACTAGACGGTTCATTAATTCAAATGTGTTGTAGTACACATTTTAAAACAAATAAAGATTATAACTTATTCTCCCAAAATATTTTCTGAATACTTTTATAATGGCCTATGTGATGGTGAAAGCAAACCAAATATATACTCCTACTACAATCAATCTCACTTACTACTGATTACACTTTTAAACAAATTTATAAAAAAATATTTAAAAACCCTAGAGATAATATTAGTATAAAGCTCAATTATTTTATTAAGTAAATAATTTTTCAAATGTATACAGAATTTGTTTATTGATTATGTTTTTCAAAGTTTATGATACATAATTGATTATTTAACAGTAATAATAATTACTTTTGTGTAAAGTTGAGGAATTATTTGTTTTATTTAAAAATGTGTTTTATAAATATGTTTCTACATTTTAAATATTTACCACTTCAAATAAATATCTTGTTACGTCTCCCACTTCACCTGCTGTAATTTTCCTTATCCACTAGTTACAACTTCTGCCTACCTTCACCAACTTCCCAAATAGTTTCCCTTTTCTCCGCCAGACACCGACTCTGTACGGTATCAGTTTCTTATCGTGCATAACTGGGCAGAGGTCGTTGTAATCTGACAGTCGACAGCTGATCCATATCTCGTTAGTTAAAATTTTGCTTTGTCATAGGAGCTTCTAGAAAGGTCGGCCATTAGCCTGTTACGAACAAAACCTTTAAGACGCTGCAAAGTCGTAGTTATGTCGTTACACTTTAAATAATTTAGTCGCGATCTTAACGACGGTGTGTCGCTAAATAACATGACTTTCTTCTAAACCTTTGCTTTCCGGATACCAGGTATGAATGTTTTAGCTTTACCTTGATAATTATAAAATATTTACTTGTAAAACTTAATAAGGTCATTTCCACTTTTGGTTTATGAATAACTTTCCTAACTCATTTTGTTCAATTTAATAGAGAAACCTATGTATTTCATTTTTACTACAGCCTAATTTTTAAATGCAAATCTTACAGCCTACAAAAACTTTAAAGCTGATACCATGTTGGTTATTACTAAAGCCTAAACATATTTCAACAAAACTGGCCTAAACTGCTCTGTATTAATTAACTGTAACTGTGTAGTTTTCTGCAGTATAACCAATATTGAAAACTTTTAATAAGCTATAAGCATAATATTACTGATATAGATATTATGTAACTAAACGAGAACATTTTTATGTTGTCATGTGGTTTACCTAACATGTAGAGACAGTCTTATGCAACATTACACATGTTGTATTAACCATTACAATCTAAGTAGCAATTTGTCACCTTGTGCTACAAATTTTAATAAAACAGCCAACTCAAAGAACTATCATTTTATGCTTATTTAAATTAGCTGCAAGTTTTCTAAAAAGGAATTGTTATTTACGTTATGCAGTTACACTGGTTCAACTCCAGGAGATATTAAATAATACAATGGCATAACCTACACTACAGCTACGCCTTGAAAAGGCCTACTTTCCAACAGAACTTTTAAAAAATAGTAAAATATTTCTACAGTGCTTTAGTTAAAGACAGGATTTAATTTAAAATATGAACGATCTGCAGTTGTTTTTTTTTTTCCTTTGTGTTAAATGTTAAATAGGCTGTATTTTAAAAAGTAATTTTGTATATGTGTACTATATAGGATATGTTAGTATTTAATAATTGGGAGGAGCAAGCTAGCACATTTCGGACCTTAGCCCTAAGGGCTGCATATTAGAAATTTTATACCTTTTTTTTATATATATATAGAGAGACGTCTCATAATTAATTTTGTCTATTTATTCAATTATTTATAATTACCTTTTAAAGTTGGCCAACGACATCTATATTTATTCTTAAAACAAATCCATGGCATTTCATGTTAAAACTCTGTATCTTGTTAATCTTTTCTGTATAAATTCTGTAATTATTATTAAAAGGGAGGGTTTTTGATTTTTATTTTTGGGGAGGGCTTTTAAATGCAACTTAATAAAATATTTATGTTTTCTTTTAAATCTCAAACTTTTCTTGTATTAAGGGCATATCAATAATTTCTTTTTTTTGTATTAAGGGCATATAATTTTTTTTATTTTGGTTAATAAAGCCAAAAATTATATCTATTTCTATGGTTTATTGAGTTAACCTCTAGGTATCCTGTGTATTGTAAGAGATAAGCTGAAACATTCCTACGTTTGGTGATATTTAAATTCTAAGGTAAGTCTTGAACAGTACCAATCTATGTGGCCCAGTATTGCTTCCGTTCCCTTAATTATTCTTTTGTAAGATTGGTACAATCTAAACTACTGTATGTTGTTTTTCAGTAACGAAATTGTTAGAAAATATCTACAAGTGCGAACGTGTCACTTTTTTGCACTAGAGAAAAATATTACAATTTATAAAAAAACTCTTTTTTTTTATTTGCACATTAGAATTGGTCTACTGTTTGTTATTTTACTGAAAGAGCAAAGACTTATATACTTAAGAAGTTAAAATATTGCTTTGTCTTGAAAAAAAGGAAATCTGTGTTATTTAATAATGACTTATTTACAATCTTTAAAATTGAGTATTTAAATTTTTAATGGAAATCTCTGAAAATGAACGATCTTTAAACGCCTATATGAGTTACCAATACGTTTGATGTTCCTAAAATCATCTGGTAAATGGAATAATTTATGCAACAAAAAACTTTTATGTTGTGTTATTCATTTGCCTCTAATTCGATCCAGTTAGGGAAAATAATCTTCATCAGTATGATGGCAGTTGAAATGAGTCTGTAGCATAATCAAACATAGAATTTTAGTAAACATTGCTAATCTGTGAGATTATTGAAATCTAGTTTACACTTACATGCACCTACTTGTTTATCGTAATTTATCGTAATGAATACATTCATTGTATATATAGATGAATAATTATTAAGTGTATTATTTTTTATGTGTGTTACTACATGATTAGTAGTGCCTACAATACCGATGCTAAAGTGCTTGCAAAGTAAAGAAAAAGTAAAAGTTATGTTGCAGTAACAATGTTGTTTTTATTTATTACTTTTATTTTATCAAAGCCTATAAGATTTGTTACCCATGTAATTTTATTTATTTATAAGACAAAACAATCTATTGCCATTATACTCTTCTGTAAAGGTTTTACTTTATCTACACAGAAAGTTTTTCTGCATAAGACTTTTTAGCTCATAGCATAAACCTGGATTTTTCAAGAATTTTTTTTATTTAGTTTTAAACATTGTACAAACATTAATGAAATCTCTTACCTAAAGTTGATTATAGCTTAGAATAAATATTCCAAAAAAGTATTTAAGTATTTCATCTTACTTATCAAGTCTAAAGTACTTTAAAAAGTACAATCATTGTTTGTTTAAGAAAAATACATAATCATAACATGTTCATAAAGTTTTTTTATTTATTATATATTGCCCAAAGTAAACCGTCGATATTGAGGATTTTAACATTCATTTATTGGGTAATATCATTACATCATGATTATTTTCATTATTTCAGATGTTTTGACTACAAAATCATAATCACATTCAGTGCCGAGTTTTCCATTATTGTTTCCGTCTCGATTAAGACTATTATTCTAGTTATCAACTTCGCCTTTTAAATGAAAGTTTAGATTATAAAAGCAAAATAAATATGAAACTTTGTAGGAATCACTGACGAAAGATAACTGCAAAAGGCTTATTTTTCTGAAAATGATACAAACTGTAACTGTACAAATTAACCAGGAGCGATAAAAGCACTCATAACTTTAAACACCTGTGCATAGATGCACTTTCTCAGGAATTGAGGCGAAATTTTGCTCCGAAATTAAAAATTTTACTTGTAAAACCATAGTCAGAAATGTTCAAAATATTTATTTGTGGAACACATAAAAAACATTAAGTTTTGTTTCAGTATTTACCAACTTTAAATTAAATACTACAAGAATATTAATTAAAGTTATGTTACCTGTATTAGATTTTTGAAATGATCCGTCGTTGAAACAATATTAGTGCTTGACCAAAATAATATTTTATAGTGAATTTGAGTACTTGTACTGTTCTTGGAAACATATATATATTCTAATGATGTAATTTAATATTTTTTAGGGGTACTTTATTATGAAAAACAAATTTGTATGACAAAGGGGAATTGTTTCCAAAATATATTATAAACAACAAGGAGTTATATAAATATTTATTGGGCGCAAATGCACATTTGTTTTCAGCTGGTTAAAATAATGTTAAAAGAAAATAGACCAAAGAAAAACGACAATATTTAATACTTTACATATAAAAACACATGGTAAAAACAATCATATCATCCACAACTTTAACAATATTAAATGGTTCAAAGTGTATTAAACAATTATTATTATATTATCTACTTTCAAAGATTTGTAAGGCTTTAGAGAGTAATGTAAAATGTACAATATTATAGGCAATTTGTAAACGTCTATCTAAACGTCTACAGGTTGATAACTTAACTAAAATAATTAAAACATTCCAAAACTACAAGATTCTGACCAACGAAAAACACATTATTTATTTAATGTCACTAATAATTGCGTTTAAGAACAACGTAAGACTCTTAACACGCTTGTACACAAATCCAATAAAATATTATTGTACAAATGTTCATAAGTGTGAATGCACAATCCCTTAGCTATAAACACGCAATCTAATAACTTAAAATATTTAGCATAACGAGCCTACATCCATGTTTCAAACGGATTTTGATGATAAGGGTTGTTTTTTCTTCTTAAAGCTATTTTCTTTTGAGTGCATTGGGGCCTGAAAGCAAAAAAAGTTTAGTTTTTAAATTAATAATTGAACGCTGTTATTTATTTAACGTCTCTTAAAAAAAAAACATATTTTTGTAGAGTCACCGTCACAAAAACTAACGAAACTATTAACTAGTATATATATTGAAATAAAATATTATCTAATTGTACTTTTGTAAACATATACAGTATAAGTTTTTAACATGAATTAAGTTATTTTATGAAACAGAAATGCAAGCATTATTATTTTTAAATAGTCTTTAGTTCTAACTTTAGTTTTTAGTCACAGCATGTTTACCTGCTTTCAACATTCATGGCGGTTATCTTCTAAAATAGACCAAGATATTTTTCGCCAATATTAGTACGCTCACTATGTTCATTTTTCAAGCTCATTTATCTACATATTTATATTGCTTAGTGGTGGATTTGGTTTCAAATCACTAGGTCTATAAATAAATTATGTATATATATATTTAAAAGCTAACTATTTAAACATTTTATATTTATTGAGACGTTAGATTACTATTTATTTAAATCCAAGCTATATTTGGGGACTGTTTAGTATATTGTAAACAAGTGATATAATGCGCATATTTACTGTATGCAATTTCCAGTAGATACAAAAAACACGTGATTAACTTGCTTTTTGGCTTACTGGACTGGCACTCTAAGGCGTAACTATGGACGGACCGAAATGCACGTGCGTGTGTTTTTATCCGTAAGACTATCTTTATATCTTTGTTCAAATGTGCTGTGTACATGTATAGTATTTGTGTTTTGTGTTTGTGTTCGTAAATTGTGATTAACAATTTAATGTTATTTTGACGCGCATTAAATTAAATACAAAACATTTTAATAATATAATCGGTTCGACAATCCCTGAGAAATAGGCGAAAAGATCGTCACCGCCAACTGAAATAGAGTCATCAAACATTACTGTGAGCAGAATTTCACGGAAACAAGGTATTTATTTACAAAACACACCTTGTAAAGCATTCAGAAACCTGTACTGGTTGCTTTGTTTATGATTAAATTGTCCATTGTTTACTGTTTCCTAGCAACCAAACTAAACAATCAATTTATGACTCACTAAAGTCCTCAGATTTTTGTTACAAATACGAAAAGTTACAAATCATCATAATTTCCAAGAAAAAATTGCTTGTCAATTAATTTATTCAGAATTTGTTAGCAAGTCAAGTATGGTTGTCAAGTATTTTATTATTATTTTTTTTTGTTTTTAACTGAGTTTAGTTCAAACAAAAATAATATTATGAATTAATTAATAATGTTAAGATAAGTACATTACGAAGGCAACTAAAAAACTGTTACAATTTAGAAAAGTGTACACAATGATTAAAAGTGTTGAGGTGTTTTGGAGAGTAACTGTTAGCTTTGTGGCTTTGGTAACTATAGATCTACTGTTAGTCTTGGTTCTAAATGTTCAGATTTAGACCTAAAAATTGTAATTGTGTACATGTCTACAGATAAACATTTACACACAAACATTAATATATTGGTGTTGATAAGTAAACACTTAATATATGGCCTTCTTAGACAGGTTGGGCCGGAAAAAGCAAAAAGGTTAACTCTTATTTAAAAGTGGTTGGGAAAATGAATTTCACCTGTCTACTGAGCCAAAAATTAAGTTACATATAATGTGTAAAATAAAAACCTTAATTAGTGTAGTATTAAAAGTATTTAACTTATCTGCATGCAAATTTTTAGAACACAAATATTGTAAAATATTAAAATTACTTTGGATAAAGATTTGTTTCTAAAAAAGTTGTTTTTAATATGTGGTATATATTTTAATATAAGATACCAGATATTAAAATAAAACTTTTTCAGAAACTTGATTTTTTATGAGAACTATTTCTTCAGTAACAACTTTAAAAGTAGTAAAAACTGTTTAATTTGCTATTTATGTCTGGGTTAAGATACACTTTTGAGGGGGGAACTCATAAATATGTATGCTACAAAAGTATATTTTATATTAAGAGTTTGGCCTAAACTTTAATAAGTTGTGTAAAAATGTTTCCAAGTATGAAACTTTAGCTCATTAAATCTCGTGTGTATGAAATTTTATTATTTAACAATTAGTATAACGAATATCAAATAAAATGCATAGTATAGCTTTTTCAAAATTAATATTGTTAATTTACTTTACTACTGTTATTTTGTAAAAATGTTTATGTTGATTTAAGTAGGTACTGTATTTATATATTGAGGTATATGCTATGTGTATTTTGAGAGTTTAACAAATCAAAAGTCTCGTTAACAAATTAACTTACCTCCTACTTTTAGGCACTACTTGAGAATAGGCAATCACAATATTTCCGTGTGGCTCAGGTACAGTTTTGCAAATCCAAGGTATACCTGAGGCATCAGTGTAACTCTGCACTTTACGAGCTGGGAAAGACTTATAACCAAGTTTATTGGCGAGCTTGGCCGAATAATGGTTAGTACATTCTATATACATAAATGGATAGCCTTCTTTAAGAGCTATTCTATGACATTGACGGGAAAGGAACTCGGAGAGTCCATAACCTGCCATCTTAACACTGGTCGCGAGGTAACAGATGTTCCAAAGTTTGTCAGCACCGAGACAATTGAAAAGATTAGCCGAGTCCAAAATATCGGCCCAAAAGTAAATCAGCCTTCTAGTTCTCTCTGACTTTATTTTATAATCTGAAAATAGTCACATACAATTATTATATTTTTATGAAATAAATAAATTATAAATGTTTACAAATTGCGTGTAGTTAAATAAAAAGCTTCAGTATTTATATTTATCTTACAATCTTTAATTAATTATTATAGGTGTATGTGTTTGTAGTATTTATTTCGAAAACTATCTTAAGCACTTCATTTTAACATACATTTCTTGAGTAAAACATTTACTACATTTCGTCATATTTTTCACAATTACCTTTGTGTTTTAATTATTTAATGTTATAATTTTATTTGGAGGTACGGTATGAAACAAAATACATAATTATAGAACTTTCGTTAAGTTCTTAAAACATTTTTGCTAGTTTCTGAAATACGTACGTTTCAAATTCATAAAATCAACACCTGATACAAGGCCCTTATTTATGTTAGAAGAAGACTACACAAGTATTAAACACATTTTGGTATCAGATTTTAACTAATAACCTAGATAGTTTTAAAAGAGGTTATGTAGGTAATATTACATTAAAGAATTACATATGAATTTCAATAATTATTTGTTTTCGTTATGAGTAAGTCAACTAAGCAAACGTTCCAGCATTCAACATTACTACAAGACTTAAAACGTATACATAATTATGTAACACACCTGTAGTAATTAAAAGGTGATAACTTTGATATTTAAAATACCACATAAGAACATATAAAGTAATAAATATGTATAATGCAATTAAAACATTCTCAAAAATTAAATTTGATTACGTGCATAGTCCCTTGCATCTCGTGTTGAGTCCGGCGTTGTGCCTACGCTGACAGCTGCTGAAAGTATCTCATTGGTCTTAGGGTTTACAATAAGCAGGTTCTTTGCCTCTTCTACAGTATTCAGAATATATCCTCTTAACTCATCTACCCTCTCAATTTCTGCAGCGACAGTGACCGGTTCATGTTTTGTAAATACATCAGTCAAGAAGTCCGCAAGCTTTGCATTCACGTCCTTGGCATTTTCCGCAATTACAAATTGTAAAACTTTTGGTTTAACTTCATTCTAGTAATGCAAATAACAAACATATAAATACAACTGAAACAATATAAATAAATAAACGTCCCACGCACCTAAATTAAAGTTCAGATGTTATGCTCGCTGACATATTAATTATTACATATTAGTATTTAATATAAATTAGTTGCGTGTGCTTTTACTCTTCAAATACTGCTATTTTTAATATCAATTTTGTATTGTATCCTTTAACAAATTAAACACCAATGGGCTACAAACACAAAAAATAATTTTTTTTTCAAACAATTATATATATGTAAACCTATATATATTTGTTAACCGGATTTGAAACCAGGGAATTGATTTGTGTAGCATAGGACACAATATTATTAACCACAAGATCACTTATTGAAAATATACAAGAGCTTGTTCTTTTTAATTATAAAATGAAAGGGCCTTAAATATGAAATGAAACACTCACTGCTGGTGGATTAATTTGTATTGTGTGGCCGATATTTGAAATAGTTCTTCTAACTGTACGAAACGTTTGTGCCAATTTTAATGTCATTATACAAACTAAAAATTTAGTACGAATGTATGAAAATTATCGAAAGTTGTCGTGTAGTGAAACAATAGAAAACTTTAAAATAGAAGGTGTTTTCATAGTAACGGTAAAATGATTTTAATAATTCAATTTGTTAAAATTAAAATAAACACAATTGTTACAGTTTTTGTTGCTACAGTTTCTTATAATGTAGTAGTTAGCTTTTTTAATCTTATTTCGTCAGAGAATAAGTATTTATATTGTACTAGCTGACCCGTACGGCGTTGCCCGTGGTGGTTGGTATTTTCAGTCTTTTTAACGTAATTGTATTCTTTTTAAGTGTTCAGCCAGTCAGTGATATTTGGCTTTTATAATATATAGAACTTAAATAATAAAAGCACTCTTGTCTCATAATAATAAAAGATCTGAAATTATGATTTTAGTAACTTTGATCCCCCCAAACCCCTCCTAAAATTTCGAAATTTTTCATACCCTTACTTAGTGAGCACCTATGGCCCTAGAGGAAGCTACATACCAAATTTCATTCCAACCTGTACGGTCATTTTGGAGAAATCGTGATTTAGTCATTTTTACCCCCCAAACCCTCCTAAAATTTCCAATTTTTTAAAACCCTTTTTTAGTGAACACTTATGGCCCTACAGGAAGCTACATACCAAATTTTATTCCAATCCATTCGGTAGTTTTGAAGAAATCGTTTTTTAATAACTTCGATCCCCCAAACCCCCCTAAAATTTCGAAATTTTTCATACCCTTTCTTCGTGAGCGCCTATGGCCTTAGAGGAAGCTACATACCAAATTTAATTCCAATCCGTTCGGTAGTTTTGAAGAAATCGTTTTTTTAATAACTTTGATCCCCCCAAACCCCCCCTAAAATTTCGAATTTTTTTAAACCCTTTCTTAGTGAGCACTTGTGGCCCTAGAGGAAGCTACATACCAAATTTCATTTCAATCCGTTCTGTAGTTTTTGAGAAATCGTGATGAGTGAGTCAGTGAGTGAGTGAGTGAGTGGTATTTCGCTTTTATAAATATAACGTGTTATTTCTAACACTAAGGAAGCAGTATACTCATTTACGTAATTAACAAATCATAATATTAAGAATATGTATAGTAACATAATATACAATTAATCTTACGTTCAGTATTAGTAATTATAACTTTTATAGTTATCTTTTAATCCCTTAAGAAGTAGAAAATAAGTGCCTTAACCATTTTTTTACAAATCGCTACCATGTGTCTCACAACCACCTTTTTACTTATACAACATATATATTAAGTTGTGTGTACTTTCCTATTTTTCTTTATTTAAATGTAATTTTAAATTAGTATTTTGATTCATATACAAGTAAATCTTTTAATATTATACAGCAATATCCTGCTTCCTGTTGCAAAATTGTCAAACAAAATAAATCAAAATAATTTCACTTCAACAAGTTTAGTTGTACATTTAGATTTACCAATGATTAGTTATATTATTGTGCATAAGTTGATATAATTCATTCTAGCTTTTTTGGCATTTACAGTTTACTTCCATGTTTATAACTAAGATAAAAGGTGTTTTGTTCAAATCAACAATGTTGTACTTTGCAAAGCAATTTCTGTGAAAGCAGCTCTTGGTTTTAATATGTATTTTGAAAGAGCAGATTATAATACAGATTTGTATATTATCTTAGTAATTCGTGTATTTTACTATGAATATTCCTATATTGCGTGTAAATAGTAACAAAACAAAAGCAAATATTGATTTGATTAAATTTTGTAATCTCTTTTTAATTACATAAATTAAATTGAGTTATACAATTTTATTTCAGAGTAAAGTTTTAATATATCGATACTCGCTTCTATTTCTGTTGCCAAGGAAAATTAGAACAAGAATTATTGTCATTGGTCAAAGTGTTATCAATATGAGTTTTACATGGCTATTGCTCATCCTAGGACCGTGTGCAACATGGATTGTTACACGTGTCAAGGTTTCTTTTAATAACTTTACGAACTGTTTCTTTAACCACGTTTCAATACTTGTGCCTAAAAATGCCCAGCATTACATCCTTATTTCCTTTTTAGAGAAATTGCTCGGTGAGAAAATTTTATACTGTCGTAGTTTGTCAAGCATTGGTTTTGATTAAACATCTTTTACATAAACAATTTATAAAATAATTAAACAATTTCTACTAATTCTAAGTTTTATTACCTTCTCAATAATGCTGTTGAAACTCCAGTTTCTTATCTCATTTTTTATTTTCGTTCAGCACATCGGACATTCTTTCTTCATTTTCTTCCTTACTGAAATACAAAACTTGCAGAAGAGATGGCCACAATTTAGCAGCATTGGCTCTACACACAATTCTGAACAGACTACACACTCCACATGTATTCGTACACATTCCAGCATGCTTTTAGCTTCTCTTTCTTTAAATTCTAGTTCTTTCTGTTGTAAACTGCTCTTTGACTTCGTCGTTGTCCTTTTCCAATTTTATTTTAGTCTGTTCACTCATTTCGTACTCGATTTTGAAATGATCAGCAGTTCTTTTAATGCCATTTAATTTCATGTCTTGATCTGTAGTTTGTGCTAGGACTTCCAACGCAAATTTTTATTCAAAATTCTTCTTCTATTCTAGCAAATGGTCTTATAACAATTTCTCTTCTTTTAACCATTCCTCTTTCATTCCTTCAAATTCATCTTGCATCACTTTCATTTCTTTCCTCAAAGCCTCTTTTCCTTGTCAGCTTCTTCAGGTTTTGTGTCGTTCTTGGAACAACATTTGGAAATGATCTTCTTAAAGTTTTGGATATCCTTCGAGTTTTTTTCCTGCAAATTTCTAAACCAATTGTTAAATTTGTCTTTCTCCAGGTATTGACTGTATTCGAACACAAACCTACGCTCTTCTATTGATTTTCGAGATCCATCTAAAGCAGAGTTTTCCATCGCTGTGGCTGGTGAATACGTTATGTATTTAAATATAAATTCGTTTGCAGAAATTTTAATTTCGTCACCTATGCTTAGCATAACTTTCGTATTAGGGGGACATACCACACTATTTACAATGGTACCGGTTCTCCCCACGGATGTCAGTAAACATAGATTTTCAATATGTTTCGAGAAATATGGATAATATTTTAAAACACTTTCTTGTTGATTTGTCATTCAGGATCGAGTTGTTTATAACTTTATGCACACAACTGTTGATCATTTTTCTTCTTGCCACTGGTTTTTTAGCTTTTCTTAATGTTATAAGTACAAACTTCAACAGCTGTATGTATAACAAATATTGTCGATATATTGGAAATAATATTTTTAAGGATATGTTTTAAACTATGTTTAATTAAACTGCATTGTAGTTAAAATATAACAGTAATTAATTGTTGTAAATCAATTAAATGAGTTAATTGGCATTTTCAATAATCAAGGATTGATAATCAACTACTATATACTATAATATAGATGTTCAATGAGTGCTGTGGTGAATTTATACAATTAGAAACACTGAAGTCCCAACCACAAGTTCGACTTGTGGTTGGGGCTTCAGTGTTTCTAATTATTATGTATATGGTGGAAATATATAGAGAAACAAAACAAATATTTTTGTCCTTAATAAAATTAATTAAATTAAGCCAAACCTATGCATCTTTTTTACAACAATAATAAACTTAAATATGCTATGGCAAAACATTTTATCTAAATGTATCTACTTTTTATCAAATAACAAACAATTTATAACGATTTTAAGTTGGATGGAGACCTAAAATTGTAATACGCTGCAATACAAAGTAGAATTAATACATGTAAAATCACATACAATGTTACTCTTGTAGCTTTGATTTAATGAGTAAAGTCTTAACAAAGTCTAAAGTTTTTAATTAAAACTTCGCAATTGCTTATACATTTCCATTGTTTTTAATTTAAATTAGAGATACTGTCTCAGATAAATTCAAAATTAACATTTAAAAAAAAATTTTTATATTTATTGTAAAGAGTTGTTTTATTTTCCCTAATCAAAGTTTAATCTAAGGCCCCAAATGATTGTATACAGAATGATTGATTCAGGAACTGTAAGTAGAAAAATTACTCAAAATGGCTTAAGTAATAATATGTATATATAAAATCGAAAAGCCACTCACTCACTCACTCCTCAATCTCTGACTGGCCACAGTATCTCAAAAAACATATCCCCTACGAACTTGAAATTTGGTACACATATTGCTCATATGCACTAGAGGCGTACTAAGAAAGGATTTTAAGGGCAGAAACAACCCCTTAAACAATAAATATTGTTTGTTATATATCTCTAAAACCCTACCTCCTAGGAACGTCAAATTTGGTACACGTATTGGTCATAGGGGCTAGAGGCGCACTAAGAAAGGATTTTTAAATATGTGTCCTGTAAGGGTTGAAACAACCCCTAAAACAATAAACATTGTTTGTTATACTTTCCTTAAAGCTAGAAAGCTGAAATTTTGTACATTTATGTCATACAATACTCATATACAAAAATAAACCAGTTTTAAATTTTATCACGTTCTGATAAGGAGTGAAAATTTAGAAACAACATCAATAACTATAAATATGAATTTAATACTGCCAAGGAACGTGAAATATTTGGTACTCATATTGCTCATAAGCCCAAAAAAAGTTACTCAAAGGGGCAGTATTAATAATGTTAGTATAAACGAAATCGTTCCTGAAGTTTAATGTTGTACCAAAGCAAACTACATAAATTATTTTGTATCTTTGTTTTATTTAATTAAATTTCATCTTCCCAGACACCCACTTCAGTTCAAAAAGCTGTTAATACAAATGGATTTTCTCAACAAATGAGACAAGTTTAATATTTTTGTATTGGTATTTCTTTTGTCTGAAGTCTAATCGATGAACTAAATAGGGTTTGATTAGAAAACTTTGGAAATTAAATTTGTATATACAGCCATTACAATAAAGCAAGGGAACTCAGTGTATTATTAAAACTACTGATATTGTATTTTGGTAGCTGACATTACTGGTGAATTAATAAAACATACTAAACACAATATGAGTACATAAAAGAATTATAAACCCATTAAACCAATTATTGCCTCGTTATTATCATACTCACACAAATTGATAGCTTCTAGCAACTTCCTTTTGATACTTGTTTGTTTTTTGAAGTCAAGACTACAAGGTTTTTGCTTTGTTATCATTGACACATTTTATGAGTTGGTCAAGTCATACAAAGTAACGAAACACGTGCATTCCTGATTATTAAATCACTATTGAGTTTAAGCTTTAGTAGGTTAACTATAGGCCTACAGTATATACAAAATATTGAATATAGTGTTTTCGTCATGAATGAATTTTTCCAAGTTGGTTGTGTAGACTGTGATGATGACTACCACAACTCACAGTCGAATTTAACCGTTGGTATGGGCCAATAAATCTAACCACGATGTATCTACAGTCGATTCCACGTTCACCGTGCAGTACGGAGCGCCCATAAGCCATGTTATCCAAACGGCAATCTCATCGAAACTAACCGTAAAAAAAACATCAACTTCAGGTCAAAGCTCAGACAGTTGACGCAACCCGCATGACAATAAAAGTAATGTTCCCAGTAATGGTAGTAGCACGAATATCTTCCGTAAGACCTGTACTGCACGGTGAACGTGGAATGGAGTGTACATAAGGTTTTTAAGAACTTAGGGGTTTTGGGGTCCGCCCCCCCCCATACTGTTCAGTTTTATTTAGGCCGAAATTTGATTTTGTTTGTGACTCTGCGCAAAAAAATGTGATAAAGAATATTGAGTATTGATGAACCAAGCAAGGATCAGCAACAGTTGTTTTGCTTACATACAACTCTAGTTTTTGATCCTCTAATTTTTGCACTGCATGGCCAAACTTCTGCACCGGCCATCTTCCGCATTCTCGGAAGTAATTATGTGGGTTGAACCGTCTCCGTCTGTCTGTCTGTTGCGTCGCGTCGGTGACTGATGAATCAGAATCAATGACATTGTGCCTGTAGATGTTGGTCGGTGCATTATTAGTGATGGGTTATTCGAATAAAAAAGTATTTATTAATGATTTATTTATATTTACATACTTAAATAACTAAAACTTAACAATGTATTTACAGTTCCATATCATATTCCAATATTAGAAATAATTAAAAAAAAACGATGTTAAAGCGTCGTGTCGTGATAGTGATCTCAACCCATGTACCACAACACTTCCCACGCTGTAAAACGGTCATTTTTTGTATGTCCTTTATCTCCGCGAGGTTTCCTTTAAGTAAACCTAAGTCAAATACTTTTATAAAATAATAATTAACAAGTATACAGTTCAATTCTATGATTTATCCTCTACGCTTTCTTATAATAATATGTCATTTTTGGGCAAAGGATATGTTCCAAAATTACTATTCAAAACAGGCCTAGTTTTGTTAGCAGTCTTGTAGTAGGAACATGAAAACTGGTGTTTTCAAAATAAGAAATTTGAAATAGATAAATATTTTTATACAGTTCTATTTAGAACTAAATTACGAAACTTTTTTACATTTATGAAAAAAATTACAATAATTTTTACTACTTTTTATGTAGGCCTAAAGTTAAACATTTTCCTTTCATTACTGAACGTGATTGTTTCTTGAGCTTATATGTCTAATTTGTTTACTGGCATATATATGAATTTTTTAAATCTTTATCTTCAAAAAAGCTATGGAACAGTTTTAAATTGGTTTAGAATAAACGTATAAAAACATGGTTGAAATACAAAAACTTGGACGATTTTTATCAAATTCGAAGTTTACGGCCATTTTGTGAGCTTACCGTTAGAGATACGGGAAAAAATCAAGAATACAATTTTGTTTAAAATTTAATTTGCTTTTCGCAAACTCTTTTTAGTTTTTAAATTCGACTTACGGTTAATCCACAAACTGGCTTTGGAAAAAAGCTTACACTGAGAGAAACGGTCCGGCCGCCATTTTTATTTTATTTAAGGGGTTAAAAATGAATAATGAAAAAAACCGTATATATACATGGCTCGGCCTAGGAATAAGGAACATTCATGCAAAATATCATCAAAATCGGTCAGGGCGTTTGGCCGTAATCGTAAGACAGACACACAGACATACAGACACACAGACACACAGACGAAATGCCGAACGGTAGAGATAAAACGGAGACCTCGCTTACGCTCGGTCAATTATTTCTATTCGAAAACTTTGGCGGACTTTGGGCACTGACGGATACGTTATCTAAATAGTGAATAATTTTACCAAAAAGTATTCCATAGTTCCAACACTACTGCTAGTCTGCTACGGATTAATTAT
>JAGFPH010003128.1:96994-153411 GCA_018207615.1 Philaenus spumarius | reverse complement strand
ATTTTATGATTATGAAAACTCAAAAGAAAACAGGGTAGCCGGGATTCCAAAGGCGATAGTACAGACTGCCGCAATTGTTATTCCAGTTTGTATTAAAATACAGGAATGCTCATTTTGTATTTCAGTTTATTTTATGATTATGAAAACTCAAAAGAGAACAGGGTAGCTGGGATTTTAAAGGCGATAGTACAGACTGCCGAAATTGTTATTCCAGCTCGTATTAAAATACAGGAATGCTTATTTTGTATTTCAGTTTATTTTATGATTATGAAAACTCAAAAGAAAACAGGGTAGCTGGGATTCTAAACGCGCTAGTACAGACTGCCGTAATTGGAACGTCTGTATTATAGGTTTGAATCTATTTACTACATTTCGTATATGTTGGACCACCCCCCGCCCTCCTACAGTATTTATTATTATTTGATATTCATTTTTGGTGCCAAGTCACAAATAAATATAATATATTAATTTACCTTGTAGGTCCGTAGAGTTGTTCTTGACTAGTTTCGAGGTCTTGACCCCATCATCAGATAAGTTATTTCACGCATATGAGCACGCCAAACATTAAAACAGCACATGCACAACACATGCACTAACACAAAAACATTTCAACGTGTCTGACACCGTAGTGCACTCGGTCATGTCTGTCGGAGTCTCTATAATAACTATAGAATATGAAGTTTAACGTCATTTTATTTAAATTCTGTCTTGCCTCCTATTACGTAAACATAAATCATGAAATATAATTGACATTGTTGCCAGATCTGTGAACAATAATCATGACAGCTAACAGAGTGTTGCCAAATACAATACAGATACTAAACCCTGTGTGACTGCGTTTTGTTTGTTTATTTTAAACTCTGTATTAGAAATTTACTATATTTTTTATAAGCAATTATAGCATGTAGATTTGGAGGGTTACCTACGGAGAAACTGTATTCTATGTAAACAAATTGATGACACCTCAAACCTGGTTGCAGTTTCATAAGTCCCGATATAACTACGTTATAATCTTTATTGACATTTATGATGTTCTGCAGATTGTCCTACCATAATACACCACCATACACGGGATGCTTTAAAATACCAATTTACAAAACTACCTGGAAGTGTTACACAAATCACAAATTATTTGTAAGCGAACATAACAACGGTTATAAAATATCATGATTTAAGATTCCGAAATATCATTGAAAGTATAAATATTACACAATATTATATTTAACTTATTCGTTAGTTAATTTAAACGTTTATACCCAGATTGGATTTGGTCAGAGTGTTCTATGTTAAAAAGAATTGGTAACATCTACTCTAACCTGGGTACAGATATGCATTTATGTCCTGAGGTCTACAATAGTATAAAATAAATATTATAGTATTTATTTAAAAAATACCAAGTTTGTCATTAGATCACAAATAATTAGTTACTAAATAGAATGTTAGAATTAGTTAGTTATAGAATGTCTGCCGTTTAGGTTTTCAAAGTATTCTTGACGTTGAAAAAAATACCTCTATTATAAAATAGAATTTATCAGCTTGTTTTAATGAATACCCTTTCATCAAAAGTATGATGGAATGTTAAGCAAGTATGTGTAGCTGTGTTGGTAGTGAATACTAGGCAACCTGAAGAATGATGCCAAGTTTCAAGTGGACGTACAGTGAAACCGATATCATAGTGACCTTGTTGGGTTCTATTCAAAACTGTACATAATGTAGCCAAAAATGGTACCACTAGTGTAGGCTTTCCAACCCAGGTGCTCAGGTTGTACATATAAGGAATTGGCCTAGTGAGTAGTTACCCCTTGGGGTAAGTTGGTGATTACATGTCTCAAGCTTTTTTTTTAGAGGTGTGATTAGATGATCAAGGAACGCCTGCTCTCAATTTTATTGTAAAAACTCATAAAATAAATGTTATTAACATTCTAAATCTGCGATACAAAATGTTTATTCACATTTTACAAATTTACAAAAAAAGTTCTTAATTTCGTATTTAAATTTAAGTGCAAGAGACATGTTTAGACTTTATAGTTTATTTAGAGTTAATCACCAATTTCAGACAATTTATATGAATACGGTGACATAAAGTTGTTCTACTAATGGATTAGACTCCACTGCAATTTCTTTGTGTTTTATACCACAACATTAAGACTCGAAAATATATTATGTTAATTTGCCCTTGACAGCACATAAAAAAATGCTATGTTAAATGTTTTATTTATTTCTACATCCCATACAAAAAACTGAATTGCTTTACATATTTTACTGCTATTTGCTACCCAAAAGAGTGAGTGGTAAAATAAGTGTTTAATAGTTTTTCAAATAAAAACTATTTTAAGTTACATAGTAAATTTTATATTTATATATGGTAAAATAAGTGTTCAATAGTTTTTCAAATAAAAACTATTTTAAGTTAAATAGTAAATTTATATTTATATGGTAAAATAAATGTTTAGTAGTTTTTCAAATAAAAACTGTTTTAAGTTAAATAGTAAATTTTATATTTATATATAAGAAAAACATTTTACAAAGTATAAAACACTTTAAACTAATAATCTATCAATTGCCAGAAAAGGGACCACAGAGGCTGGAAGAAAGTTCTTATAGTTAATTATAAATTAAACGCACAGTTAGATACCATTTTTAAAGTTAAATGCAAAATATACCAGTTAAATGCATTGCTCTCTAATTCAGAAAGAGTTTCATTAACAGAGCTGAACAATAAACTTAGGCAGTTGTAATGCAGACAATGCTGCTAAGACGCATTAGTTTTCTCTATCTTTAATTAAACCTGCTATATTTTATAACTTGTGTCGAGTTGTGGTAATTGTAGGTAGTAATTCTTATTTTAATCGTTTTGCAGTAAAGAAACTTAAGTGTAGTTTAATATAAAAATAGCTATTTTGGTTACATTATTTTGTGTGAAATTAATTTTTAATTCTCCAAAGTAGTAACCCATCTGCGGTCATTCATCTGAACTTCTCAGCAACAACCTCTATCACTTCTTCAGAATTTATTTTATAAATATTACATGTTTTTATTTAGAGTTTATATACATTAAAGTACTTATTATTATCCTAATTCTCTCTGTAAAGTTAGTTTTCAATTATGGATGTTCATACTTTAAGAATTATTATTGTTTGTTCGAAACTTTCCAAAATTTTTGCAAACAGAAAAAAAACACACGACTTTTCGAGCTCGTCACCAAGTGAACAATAAAATCGAATATATTTATAAACTGAACGGAAAACACAAACCTGGACTGCTTATGCTATGTTTTCCGTCCATGCTAAATATACAAATTAAAATGATAATAAGAATAATGAACCCAGAACTTTAATACTAGAGATGAGATGTCAAAAAAAAAAAAAAAAACTGAATAACTACTGCAGTATTTCCAGGAGGAGGCAAATCTTCTACTAGAACAGTCTCCCACGATACATTTTAAAAGTACCATTGACAGTTTGTATAACGATTTTCGTATATTTTAAAATAGTTAATGAACGTTACAGTTACAAAAAATGGACAAGTAAAGTCTTTACTCTGGGTGTCTTATTTTATTTTATGGAAGCATCGCCCATCACGACGGTAGAGTTTATTGAAATTTGTTTTAATATTTTTTTCCTAGATCCACTTTTCAAAGTGAATACTAAAAACCCATGATATTCTTGAAGTTTCTGTATGGCTTACCAAACTTAGTTGTCTTCTGAATAACTCTACAAACCTTTTATTGTTTTTAATAAATATTCTTTCTGCCAGGGTAAATTCCCATTAAGATTATAATCTGTTGTGTCCCTTCCTTTATTTTAAAAATTATGCATAAATTATAATAATAGTTACAGAGCTAACAATATTTCGCAAAGTTTTGGAAAACTGATTTAATGGAGCTTTTTTAATATTTAGATACATTTTTTATTTTTTGTTGTAGCCAATACGGCTTTAAAATAGAAATTCTATGAATTAATCAAGTTAATAGTTATATTACTGATTGGATTGCATGTACAAAAAAGGAGTTTATGTGTTTTCCTAGCCTTTCCTAGTGTATTTAATTCTATTAATTTATATTTATTATCAAATAAATGGAAAACATTCTTATAAAAGGAATTTTGTAATTATGGATAAATCTTTGTAATAGAACAAAGCGTGTTAATTTAAGGAAGGCTGTCTAAATATACCCAGCCTGCAGGTGCCAAAAGTCCAAAAATAATCAGTTCTCTGCATAGAGTCATTTTTTTATCTGTAATGATTTCTCGTCATTAGTATGCGGATAGCTGAATTTTCTGATGGTACAAAACTTAAAATTAGAGCAGATCCTGTACAACAAAGAAAATGCTTCTATACAAGTAAATGGGACTGTACTTTGCTGAAAACTATTAATTTGTCTATATGTTCATGTACATCTTCAGTAGATAGCACAGATCAAGTGAAACACAAATTCTACGTGATAATATCATGAAGAATTGTGATTAGTAAAATATTTGGTTATTCTGTTAGGTAATAAATTTATACTAAAAGTGAAAAAATGTAAATACAATAACATAAGTTAAATGTGATTATTTTTCACAAGCTGGAAAACCAGCTGATTTTGGGTTTTTAATGTCAAGTTGCCTGCTCACTGCACACTAAACATACTCAGTTAATCTCAAATTCTTCCATGTGTCTAGTCGTTTAATACTATGTCGGAACATAGTTTTAAATTTATCAAAAATTATATACTCTGCAGTTGAAATATAATGTTTAAGTCTTTGATGCTCTGAATACGTAAATAACTATTTTGAGTTGTAATTATTAAATTACATAAGGATTAGTGTGATTTAGAACTAAATCATATTTTATAACTTAATAACTTATAACTTAATTTATTTTTGAGAAATGTAACTGTTACAGTTTATAAAAAAAAAATTACACTATTTGATATTGAAATCGAACACTGTATACACAATGAGGTAATCACAATAATGTAAATTAGGTAGTTATATAATTAGGTAAATGATGTAATCGCAAAGTTGCAATTTTACGTAAGCCAACATCAAAGTAAGTAGACTGCAAGAGTAAAATTTAAAAAGGTTAGGTTTTGTTTGAATAGAGATTCAGAATTCGAGACAGTTGACTTTTGGGAGTTGGTGTTTTTTTGGAGACCGATGTATTAGGGTTGAAGAAACCGGTGTGGGGTGGGGTGCCACCAATACAGAATAAGTTGAGGGCACGACTAGTGGATATTGCGAGAGAAATTGTTTCGCATTAAATTTTATCTTAATTCTTATAAGTAAAAGTTTCTGTTGATTAATACGGATAATTCCAATTGGTTATCTACTGTATATTTGAAAAGAATTCGTATTTTGGAAGTAGAAATTTGAACTGAGTTTTGCCCGTATGATAAAGCAATAGATTTAGATTAAGTTTTATTATTTTACTACACAGTGGTAAATGTATTCACACTATTTCAATAGAGGTATCTTTATAAATACTTGGCTTATGAATTTGAATATACGTTTGTAGTCCTCCCACGATAAAGAATAATAAGAGTCAAGCGGCTTTTGTTTAATAAGAAATTATACACAAACTAAGTGATTTTATAAATCTTCTTTTTTTTCTAATTTTTTATGTACGACACAATAACAATCAATTAAAAGTGTGCATTCTCCGAATTATTCAATGACAACATTAAAAACATTTTGTTACTTTAGATATGTCTATTCTCACTCTTATGAATTTGAAAGAAGACGTTCTTCAAAATAATTTTAAAGAAGAGCGGCATACTTATGTTGTTAAGATGTTAAAACATACTTACTCGTACTTACTCTTGCTAGCACTTTGTATTGTATTGTAAGGTCAGGTATTGTATTGGTTGTTCTAAGTCAGTCGCAATAGTTTTTACAATGAATTGTTCTTGAAACGGATTAATAACGATTATATTGTATGAGTATTATAATTAAAAGTTTCTTGCAAAAAAAAATACGAAACCAATTTTAAAGTCGTTTTCTAATAAATCAGGAAGACCTGAGGCAAATATAAGAAGCCTAAAACAACGGAGATAATGAGATTACACTAAAGTCAATTTTCAGAACGTCGAGAAAAGCTTTCAAGTTGTAAGGTTGTTACAAGGTTTGGTTTAGGCCAGAGTATTTTTCAGAAACTGTCTCGCCTTCTTAAATTCAAATTTCCTCTTTCCACCATCAACCCTCAACAGACTCGTGTCTTAAACAAGGAGGTAACTGTATTACTGTATTTGGTTTCACATTGTATTCTGTTCTTAGTTATGTACAAACTTTTGCAGTTAAATCACTGGTTTTCCCGAAAAATTGCAATTAATTATTTTACTTATAATAATTATTTGTTGTAATACAAATAAGAAGGATGAGGAAAAATGCAAGAGGCGTAGTTTTATAAGTTGTAACCTACATATGTTTACAATGTAGATGGAAAGTTGTATCCGCACGAAATTTTATCTTGTTCTAATTTTCGATTTATATTGAAAGAAGTACAAATTACAAATATACTCATACAAGATACAAAAATACAAGCATATACTATATCTAATCTAAATCTTACAAAATTGCGAATATACTCGTATCCAAATATATACAAACGTAAAAGCATATACGACAAACCCAAAACACACACCAATAGAAACATAAACACATACTTGCACAAAAACTTACAAGCATGCAAGCGTAAACAAATAATATAAGGATACTTATTCACAAGTATTATACGTATAGTATGCACAAGCATACAAGCATATAGCAATAAAATACAAAGCTACACAATACACACCAACAACCCTAATTCATACAACATTGCAAATTTACTTATATACGGAAAAATTATAATAAAAACGTGAAAGTTTACACACCAGTAAACATACAAATATAAAAATAAAATTATACTTATATAATCATACAGTTTAATATCAAAATACAAGATACACAACTATTAAAGTTCAAAATTAAACATATTCTGGTATGCGCACACTCATATTATTTGGAAACATACAAAGTATTCACACCAACAAACCTAGTAGAAAATAAAATACTCATAAATGCCCTCAGATATTTACAAACATACAATCATTGAATCATACAAACAAATATACTAATATAAAATCAAGAATAGTTTAAAAAATATACATAAACTCAATAATAACTCTTGTATGGAATGATAAATTGAAGATACGTTACAACTAGAAAGGCAAAATATGTACTGAATAAAAGCATTTTTTTAATTTGCTCTTACAAATTGCAACCATTAATTGAATATCTGGAAAAACGTATCCATCTGTGAAAGTACACTTGAATTGCTTTCAGCTATGAGGAAAACTTGGGGTTAATTCTTACTTAACAACGTATTTTAAGTCGTTCTCATACAAAGGAAATTTACTGTAACATTTTAATTACACATTCAATGAACCGATCAACGTGAAGCGGAATATTTACAGCATTGTTGTAGTTTATTGGAGTGTGTTTGCGAAGGTAATATGTTCCAACAGAAATCATTAACTGGGAGTTTATACAAAAACTGTACACTTCACCAATTTCATATGGAAGTGATCATCGTTCAGTAGCCGATTGAAATATAGATAACATATTGTACTGATAAATATTGGTTTATATTATATAATAATATTAATTTATCAGATTTAATTTACCAATTTGTAAAGAAGGAGTTGAGCGTTGTACAATAGGTATAAATAATGTGATAAATAAATGAGACGTTTGTTAGAATTAATAAACCCTAGTGAGATCTTGCCCAGATGGACATTTTTCATCCAGATGGACATTGTAGAAAATTCATCCAATTTTCACCCTCAGGAAGGTAGTAGGGAGGGGGGAGGTTTGAAAGTTGCACAAATATTTGTTTTCTCTATGGCGGGAAAACGGTGGACTTTTTAACAAACATTAAATGGGAAAATTGCAGCTTAATAAAATACTTTATTATGACTTTGTAATTGATTTATACTCCGTGCTATGTAAGAAAGGAAAACGCATAAAATTTAAAGTCATGCTAGAAACTGGAAGTTTGCTACAAATTCTTTTTTTTTTAACAAAAGTGAAATATAATTGTAGCCCTTCCACCAAACACAGTACGGGAAGAGGGTGGTTCGGGGTGTTTTAAAGGAAAATAGTGGTTTTTAAATAAAAAAATTGAACAAAATAAATCGCTATGATGGAACAATATTTTCATCTATCCATAAATATTTTATATTTTTACCACTATTCTAAGCTAACCCGAAAACGCTGTTAATTGTGGAAAAATTTGGTTAAAATTTGCTAATTTTTTTGTTATAATAATGAATTTAAATGTGCTCAAGAAACGTGTGTTGGCTCATAGTAGGCCTAACCAGAAAGGTTGTGATCCGAATCAGATTTTCTATATGCTGCAGGACATGGAGAAAACTCACGGATTTTGCCAATTTAACATTTAAAATTTTTAACGACTGCCATTTTGAAAATTATAACGTGTTTGGTAGGCTACTTTTGAAAATTGTAACATACGAAATGCTTAAACCAAATGTGTACTCAATATCTTATCAATTTCTATAGTTGCATTGAGATTTTGTTAAAACAAATGGTAAATTGCTCCTAAACAGGCTAAATTCATAAAAAGTTATTGATGATTCTCATTTATTTCAACGTAAACAATCATATCTTATACAGCCCACTAATGTTATTTGTGACTTCCTGTATAGAGCTTTCTCAGACGTTTCCAATAATGTATTTGCTAAACTCAATACTCAGGAATAATCATTACATAGCTTTTTAATATAGTTATTTAGCTTTAGTGATTATAATAGTAGTTTGCTTTCGTAAAGGGCTAGGACTTTAATAGGACTTGGTTTATATTACCTGAACGTAGTGTATTGATTTTATCACGTACATTATCTGATCATAGCAAATATCCATATATTCATTAATAATAGTTAAACGCACATGTTTTCTCTTACTTATCTATATATTTGTTTTACTGCCAAAACTGCTTCAACTCAACAGATCATAGACAACAGTTTAAAATAATTCGTTTACACACAGATCAAAGAGCAGGTGTAATCTATTTAGGGGTAGTTAACGAGCCAATCAACCAATTGCCTGAGGAAACACACTAACCTTAATCAATGTCCACAGTTTGGAACAGTCAGGAAATCGAACCACGAATGTTGGTACTAATCTAACCTAACGTAGGCTGCATGACAACGTTGACTGAGCTTGGACTAAGTGCAATGACTTTGGCACAAATTTTGAAAAAAATAGTTTGATGTATTGTTATTTACTAAATAAACCTAAGAACTTGGTTCTTGTGATACATATTAAGAATAAGATTTTCAAAATACATATTTATTAATTTTGTAGAATGTTTAGTTTCATTTTATTTTATCCCCAACTCATTGTACAGTACATACCTACATAAACCCATAATTATAATTTTAATAACATTGTCAGAAATAATATTACGGCTTAGTGGTTATGGCATTTTATATTTGGGATATTGTTACCCCAAAGGCAAGTTTGATCCAAATTTTCAAATAATCTAAGAAATAAAAAAAAATGCGTTCTGAGTTTTAAAAACCACTTTATATACACTTTGAAATAAGCAGAGTTAAAAATTAATAATACTTAGAAGTTCATTATATATATTTATATGAGGAATATAAGGCAATTTAAGTGAAAAAAAAACAGAAACAATAGGACAAAGTTACCCCAGTTGACAAGTATTAAATTATTGACGAAAAAACAATAATTAATTTCTTTACTAAAACTATCTTCATTCATATTATCTAACAAAATATGTTTCATTCACTAACGCACATCGGTTCTTTGTTACAACTGAATTATTTGTAAAATATCACCACACAAGTTTTTAATGATGGTAGTAGAAATAAATAAAACCTGCTATCTCAAATATATGTGTGCTCTCCAGGGCCAAATAACATGTTTTGTGGAGTCGTAATGTTGGGATATAAAACACAAAGAAACTGAAGTGGAGTCTAATCCATTAGTGGAGAGAGGTTTATGTCTCTGTAGCCCATATAAACATATGGATTTAAGTGGCTTGGTGATCAGCTATAAATACAAAATAAAGTTCTTTATAGTATTAAACATTGTTTAAGCTACTACTTTAAAGACAATTTTAAAATAATGTTTTACACATATTGCTGTACAAATATTTAGTTTAGTAAACGTTGAAAAATGGAGAAATTAGAATGTATATCAGCGTAATGTTATTTATAAAGTACTGTTTCCAGGCTAATTTAATCATCAGCATTGTCCAAAGCGATCTCCTGTTTTACAAGTCGCCACTTACGTCCAAACCAGGCTTTACGTACCATTACATTGTTTAACACCAAAATATGTTTGCTCAAATTATATCATGTTTTAAAACTATTTTTATTAGACTTGGTTAAACATTATTGATATTTAAAACAAATGCTCGAGTTTAAATTTTTTCCACCATTTTTACTGCATGCAACTTGTATTAATTAATGAAAACAGAGGAGGAGCGTTTAATGCAATCAAATTGGACTACAGTAAATAACTAGGTTCGAAACTACGCAACTAACTGTAGACTACGAAATGTAGAAGACTGTCTAAAATATTATATAAGCCAACTACCACTCACTCACTGACTGACTGATCACAAAATCTCGACAATCAAAAGACCTAGGAAGCTTAAATTTGGTATGAACGTTTATTTCGAGCCCTAGAAACGCACTAAGAAGGGATTTTGGGAAATTCCATCAGGGCTCTGCCCCACGGTCTTCCAAAGTTCAAATGCAATCCTTATGGAGATAACACAAAGTTTTGATAGCCATATGATTTAGTAAATATTTAAAAACAGCTGATCTAAACATACATAACTTCTGATAAAGTTTGGTTATGTGTAATGAATTAAAAATTAGCCATATGTTTGAATAAATGTTTAAAAAACAACTGATCTAAACATATATAATTTCTGGTAAAGTTTGTTTATGTGTAATTAATGAAAACTTATTATAATGGTAAAACATATCTTTGTTTGAATACTATTTCATTAATGTACGTGAGTTTAACTTTTTAATCATATTTACCTTCGTAAATGTATACCATTGTGTTATACATTTGTGATTTTAATATTTTTTAAATAAAGTTTTCACATGTTAAGTGAACATTGTGTATGAATACTGTTTCAGTAATGTCCGTGGATTTTAATGATTGTTTCTTTGTTTATTTGTTTTTATTTCTTTGTTAATTAATTTTATTGTTCTTAAATTTAATTCAACACGTGTTATACATTTGTGATATTGGGACAGTTTTAACATTTTAAGTATGATGCAAAATGTAGACTATTGTTATTGACAATTATATGGTGCCTCATCGTGCAAATTGAGCCTATTGTTATTGACAATTATATGGTGCCTCATCGTATAGTACCTGCTAAAGGTGATGGTTTATGCTTTTTCTATTCGTTATCATACTTCCTCATTAGAAATTTCTTGCTGCCGTATCAATTGTGACTAAGTGTCGTACAACATGTTTTTAATAACTGGCAACGGTTACAACTGTTTACAATGTTGCCTTGTGGAAACATTTATACAAGCCAAGCTGAGTACCAGGCGAGCATGTCCCTTCACACAACATATGCAACCCCATGTGAAATTAGGGCAGCCGAAGAAATATTGCCATATCATCTTGTTATATAGCGTTAGTTATGACTACAATATCGATTAGATTGATGACAGGATTGTTTCTATGGGTGAACAAAATATTTGTAAACATTGTTACGTAAAAAAATGGAAAGAAGAAATCCAGGCCTTTTTTGCTTGAATGGAAAAGTAAAACTCCCTCACCATGAACAGGTTCCTGAACCTCTACAAAGCCTCTTTACTAACAATCATCCAGAGTGTCAAAAATATTTTAACAAATGTTAGAAAATACAATAGCTGTTTTCAAATGACGTCTTTTGGTGCAAATGAGGTACGTGAAGGAGACTTTATGCCAACCTAAGATCCAAGACCAGATTTACCATAGAATAGGCAGTCTTTACCTTCTTCACAGGAAACCCCATCATTTTTTTACAAATTTGTTTTGTTGGTGATGATTAAAAAGAGTCAAAAATTAGATCAAAAGTGTTTTCTAATTTAAATTCCAGCATAATTGTACAACTTCAAAAACTTTTACACAATCATAATCCTTATATAAGAGATTTTAAAACCGCAATGGAGAATGCTCCTAAAGGCGAGGATTTTAAAATTGTGATCAATGCAAAGAAAAAACCTCCATCTGAACATAAAGGCTGATATAATGCACCAACAACAAATGAAGTGGCTTTGTTGATTGTTGGTCAGGAATTTGAAAAACGAGACATCGTTCTTCACTAAGTTGGTGCAAATCAGCGAGACACATCGTTCGTATAATACTCTACAATATTAATTGATTTTTAGTCGTAGAAAAGATGGCTACTCCATTAACATTCCACAATTCGATCCAAATACCAAAACTCATTTAAAGAAAACGGTTTCTGCTTCAGACTTTTATTCTTATCAGATTATGGAAAGAGAGGACCAAGAAAACTATATATTATTCTATCGCAGTCTTCTTAATCAGTATTTGGTCGATATATATGCTAAGATAGAGACAGAAAGACTTAATTTTATTAGATACAACCAAAATAAACTGCGAACGGAAGAGTACATATACCTTCGGGACGCTGTATGCAAAGGAGATTTACAAATTATTGATGTCGATAAATTGGTAGTGATACCTTCTAGTTATACAGGGTGGCCCCGTTATATGCATGAAAGAACGCAGGACGGCATGACATATGTACGTCATTATGGTCGTCCTGATCTTTTTATAACGTTCACATACAACCCAAAGTGGGCAGCTATACAAGAAGCATTAATTGGTACACAGAGGGCTCAAGATAGACACGACATGATTGCAAGAGTTTTCCAAATAAAAGTAAAAAAATGTATACATCTCTTGACTAAAGTCTGTATTTTTTTGGGAAAGTAGGTGTTACATGCAAATAGTGGAGTGGCACAAACGGGGATTACCTCACGCCTATATTTTACTATGGCTTTAAGACAAAATCATGCCTTCACAAATCGACAGCATTATAAGTGCTGAGATTCCTGATCGAAACCATGATCAAGCTCTTTATGATATAATTAAGTCAACAATGATTCATGGAGCATGTGGAAATATGAACAGAAAATCTCCATGTATGAATAGCGAAAATTGAATTGTAATAAGATGTGCCCACGTCCATTATGCAAGGAGACTTTAACTACTGATGATGGCTATTCCCCGTATCATAGAAGACCTCAGTCTGATGGTGGCCATACAGTTGGAATAGACCTTGATAATCAGTGGGTAATTCCGTATAACCCAATTCTGTCCCAAAAATTTATTGCTCACTTAAATGTTGAGTTATGCAATTTTGTTAAGTTTATTAAATATATCTGCAAATATGTTAAAAAGGGAAGTGATCAAGCAACATTTGGTGTAGAAAATGAATGGGATGAAGTAACCAATTACGAAACAGGACGCTATATTAGCAGTTCAGAAGCGGCATGGAGAATATCATCCTTCCCAATTCATGAAAGGTATCCATCATTTATGCACCTAGCTGTCTATCTCGAGAACGGTCAAAGGGTTTATTTTGCGCCTGATACTGTTGTAGATAAAGTACAAAATCCATAAAAAACTACCCTCTTAGCATTTTTTGACATTTAAAAAAAGATGATTTTGCAAGAAATCTTTTATATAGGGAGGTTCCGGCACACTATGTTAGGAAAAATAAAACATTTAACCGAAGGAAACAAGGTAAACCAGATCCTGGTCATGAAGGAATTAAACATGATGATATGATTAGTCATCATCAGGTATAGCTGCAAATTATTACACGGTGGACAAACCGCACATTCCGCTTTTAAATTGCCTTTAAACTCCTGTGATAGTCCACTCTGTAATATTTCAAAACATTGTGATACAGCTCAAGTCCTTAAAGACTTTAAATTAATTATATGGAATGAATGCACTATATCACACAAGAGAGGAGTAGAAGCCTTGGATAGAACGCTGCAAGACATTCGGTATAGTAAATGTATAATGGCTGGTGTGAAAGTACTACTCGCCGGGGACTTCTGGTAAACTCTACCAATTGTTCCACGTGGCACGCGTGCTGACGAAGTAAATGCCTGCCTCAAATCATCATATCTGTAGCCAAAAATTACGGTTTTATCTTTAAAAATTAATATGAGAGTTCATCTCAAAGGCAATAATAATGCTGAACAATTCTCAAAATTGCTTCCTGAAATTGGCAATGGAATGTTATCGGAAGAAGATGGCAAAGTTAATGTTCCACAAAACTTATGTAAAGTTGTCAGCGATTTGAAAACGTTATGTGAAAAGATGTATCCTGGTTTGAGAGAGTCTAAATTAAAAGATACAAATTGGTCAATGAAAAGATCAATTCTCATACCTAAGAATGACACAGCCACAATCATAAATGATGTTTTATTAAATAACTTCATACAAAGAAATTAAAATACTGTACGTGAGAAATAAGAATAGACGTGGATCAGTCCGGCAGACAATGCTGTATTCAGCGTTAGTATCAAAGATTTTGAAGGCGTGGAACATCAATACAATACTCGGCAGGGCTCTATAACAAGGGCTAAACCGTTTCTTTGATCTCGGCACTGTGTCTCCAGTTTCACTCCGACAACACTGTGTTGTAACTGCAAGACTAGAGCAGTGGACTCCTTGTGCGCGCAGTCGTTTACTTGCTGTTGTAACTCGACGGAAAAAGCTTCAGTAAAATAAAACTTACATATTCTTAATCTACATAAAGTACGGATTCTAAGAGTATAAACAACTTTTATTTTAACAGGTATTTCGAATTTTAATAATTGAAAATATTTGAGAATTATCTCCGACTGACATGGAAAAGTTACTAAGCGAGGAATATTTTTATTTTTGGGTTATAAACAAATTTCCAGAGGGAAAGTTGAAGCCAATGAATTGATCTAAACTTTTCAATTCACTGATTTGTGATAAAATGATTACATATTTATGAAATCGTTTTTAAATGAACGCGAGGCAGTGACGCGTCGCCACTCCCGGTGTACTGTTGTTTGATACTGCAATATTTACATCCCTATCCATTACGTTTATGTACATATTGTTATTTTAAGGTAATATAGTTATTTTTCTAGCTCGCATAATTACCTGGGACAAGTGATTTACTATATTACCTTAAAATAACAATATTTACATAAACGTAATGGATAAGAATGTAAATATTCCCGTATCAAACAACTGTACTTCGGGAGTGGTGGCGCTGCACCTCCTTGCACTCATTTAAAAACGATTTCATAATGATGGAATCATTTTATCACAAATCGGTGAATTGAAAAGTTTAGATCAATTCATTGACTACAACTTTCCCGCTGGAAGTTTGTTTATAACCCAAAAATAAAAAAAATTCCTCGCTTAGTAACTTTTCCATGTCAGTCAGTGATAATTCTAAAATATTTTCAATTATAAAATTCGAAATAACTGATAAAATAAAAAAAAATTATACTCTTAGAATCCGTAATTTATGTAGATTAAGAATATCTAAATTTATTTTACTGAAGTTTTTCTATCGAGTTACAACAGCGAGTTAACGACAGCGCGCACATTACTGAAATACCAGCTGGTGTGTGTCAGCATGGTGACGTCATAGGCGATCGATACTGGGTCACCTTAAATGAGCAAAATGGTATAGCCCTTGTTATAGAGCTCTGATACTCGGAACCTCTTGTTATGACAGGATCGTTGTATCTTATTGACATGTTTATGTTTGTCCAATCGCAAGGAACACTAGCTTAGATTTATTCAGTCAGTCTGATGCAATCTCGTGCGGCGAATGGTATTCTTTTACGAAGTGGAGTCAAAGTATAATATCGTTGAGTTTTATTAAATCATTGTAAATTTATTATTTCTAGGAAAGTGTGTTTTATGAAATAATTTGTGTACTAGTTTTATTGTGAACGTTACTTTTCAAATGGTGAGTGAATGTTCTAAGTGTAAATATAATAGGTACTGTATTAATAGGCTATAGGTAACTTACACCTTGTATATAATTTATTATAAAATGAAACTGGTCGACAAAGAGGTAAAATTCTTCATAGCGGGGAAAGAAAAATTATAAGAAACGTAATTTAATGTTGTGGCAAAGAAGCTAAAGATAAGTGCTTAAGAGTTCCGATTGCCAAAGCAACAGAAAGAGCAGCTCTTTATTGTAACATTTAGGAATGTACAGTAAAACATATTAGAAAGCAATCCAAAACCCACCCTGCAGAGAAGCTGTCATCTCCGGGGAAAAGAAAAAAAAACCGGAACATCTTAAAGCTAATATAGACTCTTTTGATCGTCCAGGAATTTTAAACACGATTAATGATTTTTATATCAATCAGAAAACTGTGCCTACTATCAGAAAGCTTCTTCTTGTTTTAAAAGAAAACGTAAATATTCGGTGGAGTAGCTCGGTACTTCGGAAAGTGTTGAAAGACATGGACTATTGTTAGAAGAGATGTAAATCCAATAGGACAGTCTTAATGGAAAGACCAGATATTGTAAACTGGAGATGTCATTTTTTACGGTCGATAAAAAAGTTCCGATCTGAATCCGTTCTGAAAAAAGGAAGATATATTACCTCGACGAGACGTGGGTAGATGCTAATATAACCTTTGGAAAATGCTGGCAGAACTCAGAGGTTACGGGCATGCGTTCAAACACTAGTTCTTCAAACAGGTTAATTATTGTCCATGTAGGCTCAGAAGAAGGTTTTCTATAAGGATCTGAATTAGTATTCAAGGCCGGTACGACTAAAGGTGACTATCACGGACAAATGAAGAGTGAGAATTTTGAAAAATGACTGAGGGAAATATGTTTGCCAATGTTAAATCAGTTTTGGATATGGACAATGTCCATTACCACACGAGGCAATTTGACAAACCCCACAAAATCGGCTCTAAAACAGACAATGATCGATTGGCTGAGTGAACATGGCAAAGTTGTGGACCCTTCTAAGAGAAAAGCGGACTTGACTACCGAAATTGAGCTGCTGAAACCTAAACAAAAAATATTCACAGCAAATAAACTAATAAAAGCACACGGCCACGAAGTGTTAAGATTGCCTCCTTACATGTGTGATATCAATCAAATAGAGTATGCTTGGGCTGAAATGAAAAACTATGTCCAATCAAAAATGTATGCGGGTGACATGTCATTAAAACGTCTTCAAGAGCTCGTGAACGACAGTATTAATCATGTTACAAATGAAAATTGGCAAAACTTCGTAAGACATGTTCAGTCCATTGAAGATGATTACTGGCGCAGTGACAGCGTGGTTGAAGACGCCATAGACCAATTCCTCATAGAACTTGGTGGTGGACAAGATAGTGATACAGATTATGACAACGATTCCGAGGACGATGACGAAGAAATCGGCGATGATTCGTTTTGTGACCAGGCAGTGCCATTGGATAATTAGCTTCAGCTCAGTTCAGGTAAAATTCGATTTTATCTGCAATAAACATTCTATGCTATGTCATTATTTTGTCTTACTTGCAAAACGATGTTTAATATAAAATTTATAAAATTTAAAAATTATACTTTACATTTTGTTATATTAAAATTCTTAATTTAATAATAATTTAGTTAGTAAAACTATGTAATTTCAAAAAAGTAAAGCTTTCATAAATATTTTCAAGGCTACAATTTGTACAGTAACAGTAGCCTATATTAAAAGCGTAATATTTAATTAATAAACAGTTAAACTATTACCTTTATTCATATTTTTTTAGATTCAACATTGTTCTAAGGTAAACCGATGAATCATAAGAAACAAAACATGTAACTATTACATTATTTAAAGCGCTAATATATTCTTGTCTGTTTTAAATTATAAATTAGATTATAAAATACTCTTCCTTTATTTGAAATAGGTTAATTACTTTAAGAATAAATTATTTACTTTTAATATAATAGGCTTAATCGTAATAATGTTTCGATAATCTTGTTTCAACTACAGTAGAGCGCTGATTATCCGAAACAATTGGTGCCTTCTATAAACATATTTTATTTATTTAAAATGAATATGGTACTTTAAAGACAAGCTTTCGGATAATCGGCGCTCTACTGTACTAATTTAGTTTTATTTTTGAGATTTTCTTAATCATATAGCATAATCAAAGCATAGCGTAGTATGAACACACATTAGTTATCCTTGAAGTGAGCCGTGTTCTTCCTAGCAAGCGCCTACAATAGTAAGTAGGCAATTGTCCGCGTCTATACTTAACTCTCACGGTCGTACAAGTCTATTGACTCTATGGTGGAAGCAGAGGAAATTGTAAAATATCAAGTTGAGTTTCTACAAAGTTTAAATCCAACAGGCCTGCCTCCTCATGATTTAAATATTAAAATTTGATCACCAATAATGTTGTTAAGGAATCTGGTACCTCCAAAGCTATGTAATGGCACTAGATTGCAAGTAAAGTCTGTAAACAACAATGTGATAGAAGCAACTATTTTTACAGGTTGTGGAGCTGGGGAAACGGTATTTATACCACGCATCCTGATGATTCCTTCCGATTATCCCTTCATGTTTAAACGGCTACAATTACCAATCAAAGTGTGCTATGAAATGACCATTAATAAATCGCAGGGTCAGTCAATAAAAGTTGCAGGCATTGATTTAAGACATGACTGTTTTTCACATGGACAATTGTAAGCTCTGCTAACAGCCTCGTAACTCTACAACCAGAAAGAAAAACATAAAATGTAGTATACAAAAAAGTATGGTAAATAAACAAATTTTAATAATGTTTCCACAAACTCATTTTGTTTTTAAAATTTATTACTCAATCTATATATTATTAGGTACCAACCTACCACAGCTGATTAAAGAAATATATATTTACATACTGAAGGTCAATGCGAGCGAAGCCATGGGTAATGTTCTAGTAGATATTACATTTTCAATACAATAAGCTCTGAACGCAACCACAAACCAAGTTGAGAAAGAAGGAAATACTTTAAGAAAAAAGTGCGTTGGTTTATTGTAGGCTATAATTTATATACCAAGAAAAAATGTTATATATGAAGCAGAAAAAGAACATCAAAGCAAACTAAATTAGAAAAGCATGAATGTAAAACCATTATTGCTTAGGGAAAAAATACATGGAATTGTATATAATGTAGAACTAATAATATTCAACTGTTTTATTCATTTTACGTTCGTTGCATTCAATACATCAGTGTAACTTATTTTTGGAATTTCTTATAATTTATTTCCGTGTAGAAGTTATTAAATATATGTATTTATCACCATGAATACTTTCAGAGGAAAATTAAGTAAATTTTATAATTTAACTTCTGTTATCATTAATGAGGGTGATAGTAGATTTAAATTTAAAACAACGTTGTATTTTGTCGATACATCTACGGAAAAACTGTTACGGATATGTTCAGAACAAACCATCAATGTCAAAAACTGATAAAATGGAACCCTAAAGTAAATATGTAAACTTACAAACCTAATAAAATTCAAGTAGTACTACCCATATAGTAGTAGGAAAAATGCATTGTTTATATTAAAACTTGTTTTAACAGGCCACCACGTTGTGTAAAAAATCATTATGTGCAGAATAATATAATATATTTAAGTGTTTTGATAAAATCGAAAAACCTTTAACCGAAATACCTCCACAAAGTTTTACTTCCTGTCAAAAAAATATAATACCGAATGTTGGGTTTTTTTACTAACGAACTCATCCGAGCTGCTTAGAAAAAAAATGTGTGTACCAAATGTGAACCAGATTGGACTTAAATACGGCGAACACATATGTAGACCTACATACATATATATATATATTTTTAGGTACGTCCCGATACTTTTTCTGGGTACTATGATCGGTGCTCATTTACTAATCCCAACCTTTGGGCTCACCATAAGAGTAACTGCTCATCATTCATATGACAATGCCCCAGTCATAATTATCAGTAAAAATGGTTTTGTCAATGTCAAAGATATATTGACAATGTAGCTTATACGAAATTTGGAAATATGTTTGAAATCGTTGCAATAACTATCTCACTTTTTATATTAAAAAAAAAAGTATAAGACGCAACACATTCGATTTACTAAAAAAATCTTTCTATTGTAAACAGTATTGAATATATTCAGGGGCAAATTTGGTACACTACTATCAATTACTCTGTATTTAAAATGATTGGCTTGATGTTATTGTATCATCTGCATGTGACTTAATCTCTCATTCTTTGTCTCTTGTATTTAGCAATTATTAATAATTAAATTATGACACTGATAATATTTGCCAATCTACATACATAATTAAACCAGGATCGTCCATTTTAAAAACACATCTCAGGTTGTTGCAAACAATTTATGTTTCTAATAACTATCTGTTTTTTCTGAGCATCCCGAACTTCCACTAACCATACTTCTTAATGGTATTCATATTAACAGTATATTTCTTACTTTAAAAATTCAGTAATAATTTTTAGTTTAGGTTTGTTTATGGGTAGGCTTGCAGGTTCTTTTGGGCCCTATCAATACCTCGTTTTAAATTTGAGATTTCCTTGGATTTTAACATTTAATATTATTTGCCATCAATAATTTTAAATGTATGACTATTTCTACAACTTTATTAAAAAATAATGAATAAAATACGTATGTATAACGCATGCAGAGCACTCGGGGAACTTCCCTGGTAAGAATAAATATAAGATAACAAAACAACATAGATAAAAAACAACATCGAAGCAATACTGCTATCCTATTTATTTTAACCAATTTGATTCAATACAAAAATATATATAGTATAGCACATAATATAATATGTATGCTACTAGTGATACCCTGTCCAACAACAAGGGCCGGAGAAAGAGGTGAGATTCTAGTGGGTCGGCACAGGGCCATCCCCACATAACCCTGTTGTGCGGTACCAACAGGGCATGTGCCTGCATATTTTTTTACACCTCGCGCAAAAAAAAAAAATATATAATATGTATATATATAATAAATGTAAGTATGACTTGTCTAAGCTTACTGCTATAACTCCAAAACCCACCAATGCAGCTACATAGAGGTAATAATATAGTATGGAAGCCCTCTTTCCCATTTCTTGATGAAGGTTTTGGTTTGGAACTTCAGTGGTTGGTTTTGGAGATCCCATATTTAAAACCCATTGTCAAAGGTGGGCATCTCACCAATGGTCTTCTTATGGGAAATTGGTGATACAGTTGGGAATCAAGTTCTGTAGCGGAAGAGACTAGCCAGAAAGTCCAATATTCGAGAATGTTGAAGAATGTTCCACAATGTCAATGAATCTTCGAGAAAATTCGAGACTGAAGGTTTTTGAATGTTGTGGGATGTTTCATATTGTCATTTAATAGTCCTGAAGGTTCAAAACAGAATGCTCTGAATGTGCGAAAATGTTTTAGAATGTTAAATAATGTTTTATAATCAAGAATGTTCCAGATTTTTCTGGACAATTAAATGGGATCCATGTTTAGGTAAGTTCTAGAAAATTCTAGAATGTTCTAGCAATTGGAAACGAACTATAAAGATAGAAAAATAAATTTGGCACACAAATTATGTCAGTAGGCTACTCATATACATTAGAGAAAAAAAATTTGTATTTTGATAACTGCCGTCCAAGGTAGAAAATATTGTCGGAAAATATTTTAGGAAAAATGTACTCAAAGCCGTGAAATTCACATAAAAAAAATGGCGGAAGAATTGTATTTGGATTTATTGGCGTAATTGATCTTGTTTGTAAGCCTAAAAAGAAAACATTGATTTGGACGTAACTCACTCATACGGTCCTGGGCAGAAAATTTTCAATATTTACCCGATATTTCTTTCATTTAATATTCATATCGGTGAGCCAGGCCGCTGGTAGCCCTTATAGTACATTATTTATTAGTAACTTTGAGAAAAACACCACTTTTAGTAATTGAAATAAAACACAAAATAATAATAAAACGTAACATTCAAAATTTAATAAAGACAACTATTATTAAAACTAATTTCTATTAACTGTAAAATGTACCAATATTTATTTATTATTATAAAAAGACAACTCTTTAACCTATTTACTAAACTATTTGAAATGTAATAAAATCCGACTCAATGGAAATGTAATATGCATCAGCACATGACAAGGTGTAACGTATATTTCCTTTGGTATAATATTCCTTTTGTGACAATCCTAGCGCAATATATGCAAACTAGGCCTTTATGACGTATAATCTGAATATGCGGATTATGTGAAGCGGTAATGTTAATAATTTAAGTAATTGATATCACAGTTCACTTTATTTGTTATTATGTTTAGCTGAACTTTATTATTCCTGTTCATTAGACTAATTAAATTTCGATGTATACAGTTAAATACAAGAACTTAACGAGAATGATCCGAGCACTGAAAGAGTCATTATAAACAATTCTATAGGTAGTTGTTCCTGAGAAGAGTTTACTAGATGAGAAATTTTAGATGATTTAGCAGGTATTGTATTACGAAACTGTTACACATAGTTTTCAAACATGTTTTCTAGTTTTAAAATGATAGTTTTAGTCCATGTCGATTAGCATCCATGTAACACATTTTAGATTTTGTTCAGTAAAATCAAATAGAATCTATTACATAAATAGATTTGTTTTTATATGTATAGTGTGTTTAGTACTTACTTGTTTTATTTTCCGAAGCCTGTCCGTGATTGTTCAGTTTTATGTACAGGTAAACCACTAAACCTGGAGCAGTTATTGAGCTGTTGGCCGTCCATAATGCATGTGTGACTATATGAGTACGTTGTCATTTAGCAATCCAATTCGGTATATTTAAGCCTCAAAATAGTTATGCAAAATTAATGACAGATGTCTGTAGGTTATTTGCGATTGCCCTCTCAGTTGCAAGGTATACCCTTTGTTCCCTATGAAAATTTTGTTTTATAGTTTCTTTAGTATGTTTATTAATTTAAAAACTAAACAAGCAGAGCTGCAATATTAGCGTGGTCGCATAGAGGGTATGATAAGCAATGTTTCCTATATTGGTAAATAGTTAGATCTTTCGTTTCAGGAACGCAGACGTGGCTTGTTAGCAAATTTCAATAGCAAAGATGAGCTATTGCAGTGATTCTTATGGTGAGATCTAAGGTTGGGAAAACTCAATGGGCACCGGTCATTCATCCCAGAACACTTTTTGGTGTGCCATTATTATACATATACTCTTTCGCAGTCTAACGGCTACATTTTACGTCCGATTGGTACACACGTTAGTTTTCACGTTGCTTGGACTAGTTCGTAGGTCAAACAAATCCAAGAACCGGAAACACTTTCTTTTTTTACTGAAAGTAAATTTTTGTATTAAGAATTTTGGACTATAATTTTGTTAAAGTTTTTGGGGATATAAAAACAATTTTAGGAGATTATTCTGCAAAATTCAGGTGGGAGATTTTACAGTGGTGCCAGCTTCTACTCTGAGGTTACTAGCTTGATGAAAACTCGAAAAGCGAGTTCGTCAAATATGAGCGAAGCGATTTATTCTTATGTAGGCAGCACCGTGTTCGTAAGTAGACCAATTTCCCAAAATAGTTGGTTGAAACCCTAAAATGTATAAATTTAATTTTAGAAATTAACTCAACTGACGTCAGCGGTTCAGCTGCCTGATTTAATTAATGGCTCGTATTATTCAATGCATCCACGTCCATCTATCTAAGATATAGACTCTTCAAACTGCATATTTCGGGACCGTGTGCATGCGCACTGGCTTTGATCCGACTGCAATTGACTCTTTAAACAAACCAGCACTAGATCCTCCGGATGCAGATACTAAGGATTCAACTGAGTAAATATGCAGCCATTCTGGCTTTGAGTAGAGTACATAAATTCTTTATTTCATAAACCCTTGGAAGGTTTTTGGGTCTTTGAGTGATTTTTTTACACAGCAGGCCTCATTAAATAGATGGAATGGAGCAGGAGTTGCCAAATCTAAATCATAATTTTGATCCTCTGCAACTTAGCAAGTAAATGTGGCCAGTAATACATTCTTAAACGGCGAACTGTTGATCTAAGTTAAGTGGTTCTATTGGTTATGTTATTTTATTTTTTTTGTAGTTGATTAATTGTTTTCAGCTTTCTTAAATTAGTATTTATTATAGCCTATATATATTTATTTCAAATGAGCTAATTTGTTTAGGTCTGCAATATTGTTTAACGATTTGTTTCTTCTGAAAAGAGAAACGTCTATGGTAATTCCCTATCTCATTATATTGTATATTCGACTAGTTATATAGCAATATTTTGTAATGTTTCAAAGAATAATAAAGAAATTCAATTAATTATTAACCAAAGTTTTTAAACATAAAAACTTCTCCCCAGTTTCATACTGTGTGTAAACCTTCAAGTTACTACTTGGAAAATACTCTTTTATGTATTATAATTCAGATGCAGATATATAATTCCTTACTACTGCGTTTCTTAACAAGAAAAGTGTTCCGCATTTATCACAGAATATTTCACGTCGCAGAAAATAAACTTATTCAGACTTACTGAATAAATGGTTTCATATAAAGACTGGCGTACATAAATTACTATCAGGTGAGTAATTACTCAGGCTGAACGAAATGTTTGGTTAAATTGTGTAGAGGCTTCTTGTCAGTATTTGGATACAACTCTGTACCAAAATATTATTATATTTGGAAGGAATAATTCCTTTTTTTAATTATTATTATTATCAAATGGAAAAGAAGACTTGGAGATGTTTTTATTCGCTTACTTCCTAAACCATATTCAAACGAAAATCTTATACTTTAATGGAATTATAACTGATTTAATTTTGCACAATGTAGTTCCAGATTGAAGTATAAAATATAGAAATGGGATGGTTTTTTTTATGAAACTTAAAAACCAATATAACTTCCTCAATACGTTCTAATTGCACACATCTGTAGATGTCCACCCCATTCTTAGAAGTTTACTCTTTTATTACTAGAAACTTTGTAAAAATGGTTTTCGATAACACAAAAAATTAGCTCAAGGGGTGGAAATAGAAGTTGTAGGGCAATTTTTCTTACAGGTACAGTTTCAAATCCATTCAAAAATATTGTCAACCTTCTAAAATTAATACTAGGCCTAGCTAAATTTTTCTAATTTTTTCAGACAATTGTTTGTAGGTCAAACCACAAAAGAGGTCACAGAACAAAACAATTAATGCTCTAAATATAAAAAGATTTTTATCAGTATAATTTCACATAAAAGATTTTGATGTCTGAAACTATACTGTTAACTACAACCCTTATCCGAAGAGGAGAATAAATTTGTTAATGCTTTTCCTTTAGTCAACCTCGTAGTAAATTATACTAAATAGGAACTACACACTTTAAATATCACATAAATACATAATTTCAATTTCAAATCGCTTTATTGCAGTGTTTTACTAAATACAAGATATTAATGAATTAGTACTCTAATAGTTGTATCCTATCATTGTAAAAATTAAATTATCAGTTGTATTATGTTAATGGGGTGTTTCTAAAAGAATATTTGTTAAGGGTTTGTAGTCTGTATTACATTTAACTTACTATTATAAATAATATATCAAAATAATGAAAGAGAAACTTGAGTATTGTTAGTACACCAATGTGGATGCGTATGTACTGTTTCTATATCTTCCGTTAGAAAGCGCTAGGAGCAAAGAGGCCGAATAGTGAACAGAAAGCTCTTGGATTGTGCCACCTTCATGGTGAATCGTCATTTCACTTAAGTGGACATGTGAACACTCATGATGTATGCATCGGGGGTCAGCAAAGTGACTCCCCTAAATTGAATGGTGTTTGTACCGTATCCCGGCAGAAAGTTTGTGGGACTTTCTTGTTTGCTGAAGAAACTGTAACTGATGTTTCTTAACTTTATGTGCTAAAACTATGGCTTTTTCCTCAATTGGAAGAAGGAACCACTAAATTGTATTTGGCAGCAAACATTGCTTCACTGGTATAACTCAGTACACGAATGGTTAAAAATGACTTTGTAGCCGTCCGCTGGATTAGCCTCAAGGGGCCGGATGAGTGAGCTTGATTCGAAGTTCAGCCCATCTGATATCATGCGATTTTTATCTTTGAGGATTTTAAAGGATCGTGTGTATGTGCCTCTGATAACAGCTGACCTACCCGACTTAATAAACGCGAAATAAGCAGTTATTGCAACAATTACTCCTGACACCCTGAACAAGGATGAACGAACATTTATTACACTATGTTCTAACGCCACTTTGAGATGATGGAGGTAATAATAAGGGAACCTGTACAAGATTCACATTGAAGTTATATTCAGCCACTTTTCTCGTTCTTTTTCCTGTTTCAATCATATTTACACTTAGACATAATATAAATGTCTCGCGATGACGGTATAGCCATCGAAACTAGTTACACACACGGATAAATACATTGGATTGTTCGAAGGAATTAATTAAGGTATTTATAACCTTTATATATACATTATTTATAATTATTGAAGTATTAGACTATATAAAAGAAGAAATTCTGACAGATTGACTGACTGATTCATAATAGACCTACAGCCAAACTATGACAGCTAGATCCTTACAATTTTCAGGGAATACTATACCCCATACCAAAATGTAGAAGTGCACTAAGAAAAAATATAGTAAAATATTGATTTTAATGGTTGAAAATGTTCTAAATACTGGAGTTAACTCCCACCCCTATAACAGATAAAACAACTGATTAAAAAGCAGCACAGTTATAAATGTTTCCTATATTCTGAACCAACACACGTTTGTTGAATGCCACAGCAACTAACTTGGGAAAATTTTTAAATCAGTTATTACGTTTTACAAGCAACGGTTTTTTTTTTTTTTTTTTTTGGTTAGGATTTCAAAATAAAAACAAACACAAATTAGCGAGAAAGTCTTAAGATATTATAATTCAAACATCAATGTTGTTGTTACATATTACAAATAAAGCAGCTGATTCGGATCGTAAGCTTAACACAATTTTAGGTTAGGCCTATCCCAAACCAAATCACGTTCCTTTGAAGATTTTATATTAATTACCACAGCAACCAAATTGGCAAATTTAAAATCAGGTAATTCTTCACAACCGGCGGTTTTTTAGCTTAGGTAATAGGAAACACAAACAACGAAAAAGATGTACAATTCATAAGGCCGTTACAATTCGAACACATATATTGATATGTATATATAATATATATATAACATGTTTAATGACACCCAAAACATGTTCTGGAGAAAATGATCGGTGCTCATTTTCTACTCCCTTGAGTTTCACCAAAAGGGTCATTGCAATAGCTTATCTTTTCTATGGATATTTGCTAATTATGCTAATTTTTATTCTTTACTAGGCCTATTTGACCAGTTGGAAATACTGCGAAATAGGCCTCTCTTCCTTATATAAATATTTAATCTCATGTAAATATCAAAATATACAATGATATGTTTGCATTTGCTTGGTCGCGGGAGTATGTGACCGAATCGAGCATAGGGCTGAGCCCTCTAATACAATATAAAGTTCCAATGCACTTTGTTTTGGCCTCTACTGTATAAAAAAAAAAAATCTGATACAGACAGCAGAGATGGTGACAATACGGCAAGGTTAAAAATAAAATATGATAATATAATAATAATTATAGTAGCTAAATAACTCAAGTGGGCTATAAAATCATAAGTGTTAAAACGCCTAATCAACGACATTATTAACGAATTTCCATAGGAATAATGAGCTAATACAGTGACTCTTATGGTGAGACCTAAAGTTTTGAGTAATTAATGAGCACCGATCATTTTCCCCAGAACACGTTTTGAGGTGTAATTAAACATATTATATATATATATATATGGGTGTGGGTGGAGGTGTGTGTGTGTGTGTGTGTGTGAGTTCGCTCTCTAACGGCCACAATTTCCATCCGATTTGGTTCACATTTAATACAAACGTTGGTTCTATAAGTCGCTCAGACCTATTCGTTGGATAACAAAATCAAACAACAGGAAGTAGGTTTTTTTTTTTTTGAGAAGAAGTATATGTTTGTACTAGAATGAAACTTTTCTGGGGTTTTATATAAAAGACATAAGCATATGAGTTTATTTTGCACATTTAAAACTTATTGCACAAACTTACGTAAAAATCTACCAAAAAGTAAAATACTGGTTTCTTATCCACCTGTGGAATTTGAGCGTGGGGGGAGCTTCTGATCCAAAACCTACAGCTGGGATGCAAACTCGCGAAGGAAATTATTAAATAATCTGAAACTGCAAGTTCGAGATTATTTTTTTTTAGGCTGTAGGCTGTTGTTCGAACAAATTCTACTCCTATACATGCCGTACACGGAGTAAGCTATTCAGCACCTTTGTGACTGTACCTATTTGACAAATAGTTGGAAGAAGATCAAACACATTTCAACTTAGTTTGGAAATTCGATCTACTTTCGACTGCGGTTCAGCTGCCCGAACAAATAATTTGTTTTCTATTTTTGAATAAGGCCTCAGCTATGTTACAATCGGCTAGCTTCGCTAGCAGGTACAATGGGCGTGGCACACAGGATACGATACATGCGGCCATATTGTCAACCGCTGACGTATGTCTCTACTCTGCTCAGTCGACGAGATAATGTAGGCAGTGTTAGTTAACCAAAATAGTCCAACAACCAGAAGAAAGCGTTTTGACTGGAAGAAATCTTTTTACATTTTTAGTACAACAATTAAACGTATTTTGGGTTTTATGTAAAAAAAATAGTAATAATATGGGATTATTCTGCACATTTTGTATTTTTGTTCACAACTGTATAGCCCATCTGGTTCCCTAAAATCAGTCAATAAGTAAAATACCATAAAAAGAGAGTTTGTCCACTTCGAGCGAAACGAGGCAGTTAATAATCCGAGACCGCAAAATTGAAGTAAAATCTTGAACAACGAGTGTTTCCTCTACGTACGAATGAGCCGGGTCTGGAGGCTGAGGTGAAAACAAATTTTACTAACATATTTCGTACACGCAGGCAGGTATACAGCTCCTTCGTGAGTAGCCCAATTTCCCAAATAGTTGAAACCCTAATGCACATAAACTTAATTTTGGAAATTCAATCAACTAACGTCAGCGGTTCAGCTGCGTGATCAAATTATTACCTTTCCTGAAATCTAAAAAGATTACAAACTGTAATAAAGAGTTGCATGAATTACAAAACGCAGAAGTAAATTAACTGAATCAACAAAGGCAACTGGGAATTTGTGTCTAACGAGAAGTAATTCAATATTGCAGACACAGATTGCGCTGGTAACACGGTTAAGCCTTTCCACCCCTAACTAGAAGCAGTTCTGTTCATTTGCTTGATTATGTTACTCAAGGTGTTTCGAAGGTCTTCCACATGCGCAGTATCCAGAAACCGGAGTTTTTGTCGGAAAATTGTTTCATACGTTGAAAGTAAAATTGTTGTAATTTCCAACAAAGGAGTTAAGTAAAACATAATAAAAATCAATGAATGTAATGTACAGCTATATATTTTAGATTGTATTAATAATATAAGATATAAATAATTTGATACGCAGCTGAATCGCTGTCGTGTATTCAGCGCATTTCCAAAAATGTATTTTATATAATTTATGTTTTTAACGAAAACCATATTTTAGAAAATTTTTATATTTACGAAGGTGCTGAATAGCTGCCTCCGTGTACGAAATATATTAGTAAATTTCGTTTGGAAGTCAATCTCCAGTCACGGCTCACACGCTGTTTTATTCCGCTCGCAGCGAGTTTACACCTCGGCCTTACGGGCTCGAATTATGAACTGGTCGGCTTAGCCTGAAGTGGAAAAAAGCGCCACAAAGCCGTCGGCCTCGGATTAGAAGCTACCACCAGTGGTAATCCCCTACGTGGGTTTGAAACGGCTGCTTTTATGGTAATTTATGTTTTGATCGATTTTGGTGGAACCAGACGGGAATAGTATATTTCATTACTAGTACCGAAAGTGGCACTTTCCGGTGCGCGCCCAAGTTTCATGTGTGAGGCGGAGCCGAACACAGGAATATCGAATTTCACGTGTGAGGCGAAGCCGAGCATGTGAAAGTGTGTTTCACGTACGAGGCGAAGCCGAGTACGGGAATAATTGGAGCAAGTGCCGGAAAATCACTTTCGGTACAAGTTATGAACGGTACTTTTCATCACGACGCAAAAATACACACAATGCTGAAGAAGAAACCTCAGTAAAATGCAAACTATTATATTTCTCAATTAACATTTTTTTATAATAACAAATTTAGTACAACAGCTGATATAAATTGTAAGAATAAACGGCAAAGCGACGTCAGAGCGCGTAGCGGGCAAATGGAAAACTAATTGAGAGCAAGGGAAAACAAATTTAGAGCAAGGGAAAATCAGCTGATCGTTTTTCCCTTGCTCTAAATTAGAGCTTGGGAAACGATCGTTTTCGTTGCTACCAGCTGACATCGAAAGTAGCTACTTTCGGTACGGAGTGATGAAAATAATTTAACCAAATGATGATTTCATTTAATAAAATTACAAAATGTGCAGAATAATCTCCTGTTTTATTTTTTTAGGAAAACTTCAAGACCCCAGTGTAATTCTAGTACGAAATGTAAACAATGGTTATTCTGGTCAAAAAACGTGCTTCATGTTGTTGTTTTTTTTGGCTGACGAAATTGTCCGAGCGACTAAGAAAATTAACGTGAATAACAAATTTGGACCAAGTATAACGGAAATACGGCAGATAGAGTGCGAACACACATATATCCTACATAGCCTAAATATATATATATAACATTTGTAATAACACCCCAAAACGTATTCTGGGAAAATTTTTTGGTGTTAATTGATCTCTGCCAACCTTAGGTCTCACCATAAGTGTCACTGCAATAGGTCATATTTCCTATGAAAATTCACTAACAAAAGAAAAATAGAGTAAATATTTTTATTTAAAAAAGAAAAAAATACTTAAATTAACCTAGCCTTGTTATTTGATGTTAGGCCTAACATTTATACTTAGATTTTGGTATATAATATGGGAAGGATTCATGGGCTTCTCCTTGTGTTTACTATAATACAAATAGTTTCTAGAATCTTAAACTAAAAAAATAGTGAAACTGGGTGAATGTACCGAATAGAATTTATTATATTTTTAACATATTATACATTTAACTATACCAATAAAAACATACAAAACAAATTAAATACACATAATGTCAAATTAAGATGTATAGTACATTGCAACCCGTTTTATATAACCTCAATAAAAAAAATACCTCCTTGTATCGAATTTTTGGATCTCCTTGGACTGGTAATTGCACCCAATGAAAAATACCTCTACATAACGAATAGAGCATGTAAAAAACCTCAATGTAAAGAATTTAACTTTTCGAATAAAAAAAACAATGTACCTTTGTGTAACGAATGTTTAGAAAAGGTAACCTCTCTATAGAGAAAAGGAAATTTATATAACAAATTGTCTGCGTGACACACCAGTATAACAAATTCATGGTATCAGTAAATTCCACACACAAACATGACTTGACATGAATCGACGAACTCTTTCCCAACCCACCTCCTTCCCCATGTGTGAGTCTCAATAAAACAAATGTTTAACCATTAAAAGCTCTGTATAAAAATCACTCAATATAAGAAATCTCTAAACCCGTTGAGAAGATTTGTTGCATTGAGGATTCTTGTAATTATAAGAAGGAAATGTTATCTAAAATTACATAAATGATTGTAAGTAATGATAGATAAAAAAAAATACAAGTAATAAGCATGCAATGCGTTCCATAATATATTATATTTAATACCACATATAGGCCTAATATATAGTAAACTACCTGTAAAAACAATGTTTAACAATGGGCTAAAAAATATTTTTAGTAAACAGACTTTTGCACGCTATTTATTTCCGACAAATGGTTCAAAAGTTACTGACGAAAATATCTTAAATACTATCAAAAAAATATCAAACGATTATTTTCATGTTTTTCCCCTTAGATCACATCAGAAAAAGAAATGTCAAATAAAGTTGTAGAAAATTATATTTGTCATATTTTTCCAAACACGTACTGTTGAAACCTACAGCTGTTAAAAACAGTTGTTAAACTAAACATTTCAGAAACATCACACTGTTTGTATTACAGGCAAAACTCGTTAATCCGAATATTTTGTTTGCTTGAAGCGTTCGGACTATCAAAAAGTTCGGAATACTGAGGAAATGCAAAAAAAAACAGAAATAATCTAAAACAAGTTGTATTACAGAACAATAAATTTAAAAACTACAGTACATAATAAAGTTTTACAATACGTGACACAATACACATACTGTGTACTGTACGTTAAAACCATTTCTTCAAATAACTTTACCATAAAAACGTATCACGAATTTTTTTTTAAACTTAAAATTCTACTGTACTGTTAAAGTGTATTTTTTCAAAAAGTGCAGTAAAAAGCCTGACAACAGTACATAACCTAATTGTATTTATGTACAGTATTCACCGCTAACAAAAGTCATTTAAAAAAGTCTTCTTCGTTGTCCAGTCGTTTGATAATCTTGCACTTGTCTTCTAAAGTTAGAGTCACATGTTTTCGTTTCGTTGCCTTCATGAAAAACAAATAAAATCACTTCACAATGTAACCGCACTATCGCACAAAGCTCTCGCGACGGTACGTATTGTACTAACATACGGGAATCTAAGAAATGGCAACTGAAGACCGTTCGGAGTATAACTTCTTAACTTTACTATGCAGCTTGCAAAATCGTATCAGTGGCAATTTGAAATAACTCGGCAAGCTGAATCAAATAAATATCTCAAATTGAATATACTTAGGTGCTACCAGTATACAGTTATAAGCAGCCAAGTTAGGGCGAAATAGTCGTATTTGCTTGACCAAGACTTTTGAACGAATAGACTTTTTCGAATGCAGATTTCTGCTAAACCTTGCCGAAGAAAAGCTGCGTACTCTTAAACCCCAGCTTTATACGTTCAGCCATTCTCAGTTGATACCGTCTCAAACAGACACGGTTGTATTATATGTATGGATTTAAATTAAAGTGCGTTTACTGGAGCTCCATAAGGACCAAAAATAACTGTGTATCCTATTTTCCTATAGCAAAAGTCATTAACAATTTAAAAAAAACGAAACTTACGTAGCTATTTTCGCCCTTAAACTAAATCGTAATTTATCGATTCGTAATTTTTTCAATTTATTTCGTAAACAAATATACACAAAACACACTTATACACACAGTAAAAGACTTACATTCAAGTATAGGTACAAATTCAAAAGTGTTTGTTCAATGTAAGTATATAGCTTTTTAAATGTTTAATAATTCTAGTGTGGCAACTAAAACATTTGAAATCTTCTTCCATGTTCTTTTAAGGTACACTAGTTTCTGTTATTAGTTCTTTCATAGAACACCTTGCACTTAATGAAACATACATTAATAAGTTGTATATTAACAAAAAATACTAATATTTAAATTAATTCAATATACATAAAATCTTGAATGGATATAAAAACCTAGACCTCTTTAATTTCAAATGTTTTGACATGATCGACGAGCAGCAGCTCACAACTTTTACCCACCATTTGCTAATTAATAATTTTATCTTCGTCAATCAATCACTTTCAGGGTACTTTTATCGGTAGCCCATTTTAATTCTACCAATCTTCAAAGATAAATGGGTTGTGATTTTATTCATATTTTAATTTAACTCGTCATTAGTGCATATTAGTAAATAATTCTCGCAGTTACGTATTTTTTCCGCTGCCATATTATGTTTTGCAGACTATGTGTTATTTATTTAAATATTCAATACATGTTTTAGTTATATTAAAGACTTCGGATAGTTATGATTTTTCAGGATCATTTTTTAAAACTATAATTTACAGTCTTATAACAGGTACTCAACTTTGTCTGAAAGTGGCGATTTAAATGATCGTTCAATTTCGCACTATAAAACCACTGCATAAACGCAAACAAGGTTTATCCTATATGATAACAATAGTTTGAAATTTATAAAGCCTTGTATACAGTAAGTATGTCTTAATGGATGAACATCTTAATTTCTCCTCAAATTAAATACACTGTACGATACGACTATCAAAATTAAAGATAGCAAAATCTCGGATATATATCGGGCTGAGGTTATAAACATGAGGCGGCAGTCGCCCTTAGACGTTAATACGGTGCTTACCTTCCGTGTCATTGTTTTTTATTTTTTAATAATGTAATGGTGACATCAGAAGAGTGATGAATCTGATAATAAAGTAAAATCTATGAAATGTGTTAGCTTTTTTAACAAAAAAGTCACATGACCGAAACTTTATGTAATGTAATTTATTGTATTTACACTGACACTCAACTCTAGTTTATCCAACAATAGTAGGCCTACTACATACTAGAACCCATAACGCTAGTACTCAAATACTAACCAAAAACGGTTTATTTATGACTGAAACTCAACTACATTACACCTAAGGAATGTAGAATTTCGTTGAAATAAAACAGTTCGTATGTAAAAACTTACACATATAGGCCTACCAACTTATGTTACCATGGGATACCAAATCAAAGGGCTCTAAAGCTAACATTTTTAGTACCTAACTTTGTTTATATCTCTAATCAAGATTTTCACTAACATGAACCATCGTATTCTCTAAAACTCTTTCTCAAATTCTTACAGTTGTTAAGGTGGGCCGTTACCACAATAGATACATGTGGGTCGCAGTGGTGAGGAGGCCTGGTACTCCTCTATCCCTGATTAAAAATAAAGTTAGGCCTTTATTAAATTTACTGGTGACCTTGTCTAGTCATAATAGTTAGTGTCTGTAAAATACTTGCTACAAAAACAAAAATAGGAAAAACGAGGCAAAGACCTTATCAACAAAGTTTCGCCATATTAAAGTAATGAGATAACAAAATGGCCAATTCGTTTGAGTATGTTAAAGTGTTAACTCTTTTTCCAGTCCATCTTTTTCTTAGGCTACCTAAGCCTAAATTCAAAGCCTGAATTGATTCGATTGTAGTCATATTTTTGTTACGTCTACATAGCAAAGATTTACTTGTTTTCAACTTGGCGTGTTTTCTTTTCTTAAAGAGATTCATATAACAAAAGAAATATTGTAGAAATATATAGATTAAATATTTCAGTACTGACGGAGAATTTATAATTGATTTGGGTTGATGAAATTTTGCAGTATATCAGCAGATTTCGAAGTGGATCTGCTTCTGGGTATGATGGGGTATCAGCATCACTTTTAAAAAGCAACTGTAATTTTCTTGTAAAACAGCTTCATAATATTATAAAATAAAGCATTGAGTAGGGTGAATTCCAGAGGCATTTAAACTGGCGAAGGTTGTTCCTCTATACAAGGCTAGGGATTTGACGGATTTCGGTAATTTTCGTCCTATCACAATGATGAGCGTGTTTTCTAAAATAATTGTAAAAGATCAATTAGTGCCATACTTAAATACTAATAATCTCTTGTCTAGGTGCCAGTATGTATTTTGAAGGGTCATAAATATTTTAAATTATTTATTCGATTTATAAAATATTAATGAAGGCATCAACGGGAATAAGAAAACTATTATATATATTTTTTTATTTAGCTAAAGCTTTCGATTCGGTAGGTAGACAAATATTACATAATAAAGTGGATTTAATCGGGTTTCGTCGTAATGCTTACTCATGATTCAAAAGCTATTTGTCGAACAGAAAACAAATGGTGTCAGTGTGTAGAGTAAATAGTGAACTCTGTGGAATATGGCGTCATCCAGGGGTCAACGTTAGGACCTATTCTGTTTTTGATTTATATAAATAATTTGTCTAAAACCAATATTGTTGGGAACTTTTACCCATTTTCGAACGATACGGCCATTATATTCAAGGGTAATACTTGGGAAGAATTACAAGGTAGGGCTGTAAAGTATTTGTTGGTATTGAAAAAATGGTTTGATCAAAATGTTTTAACCCTTACACAAAGTTGACCTAAAACAAAGTTCCTTCCTATAGCCCTTAGGTCCATTAGTGATTGTCTTTACAAACTTATTAAATTACATTCATGTGGGAATTACATGAGTAAGTTCTGCGGCTTAATAACATTGATAGAGTTGACTCCTACAAAATACGTGGTGTCTTGTTTGAAAAACGCTTAAATTGGTCAGCACATGTTGTCTATTTGAGTCGTAAAATTAGAAAGTTAATCTATGTTTTTAGGAATTTAAATGAAAGATTATACTTTCGGGAAATAAGACAGTTGTACTTTGCGTATTGTCAATCTTTGCTTTGGGGGTCGGGGTAATAGTTTAGGGGTGCGCCTGTACATTCATACTGACTCCCTAAGGTGTCATCCAGGGACCTGTAATGAAGATGGCGCGGCGTAAACCAAAAAGACATCTATCTGCCGAGCTGTATGACACTAAACATTTTAATAACAGACAACTTTTTGTAAAAACGCTTTTAACTTTTTTTGCATAAAAATTCCAATTTTATTTTATTTCTATTTCGAGTTATTCTCAAGCAACAGACAGGTTTATTTTGGATCTGTATCCACGACTAACTCATATTACGTTTCACAGATGATTTTCCGTAATATTCCAAAAAACCAGAGACTTTTTAGCCGAATTTTTGAGCTATTACACTCGACCCAATTTGAAAATTACTTTATATATATATATATATATATCTGTTTTATTCCCGGATCGATAAGTGGTAGTAAATATGCTTTAAAATTGCTGATTTTTTGGTGAAAGGGTCCTAGTAGGATTCTTCAGATAGACTTTTTTTGTTTTTCGATCGGATTCAAAATGGCGGTGTTATACCGATTAATCGTTTTTGAGTAGGGATTTAAGGGTATATATAAGTATATGGATTTTTCCCACCTTGATAAAATGTTAGTAAAAATGCTTTAAAATAGCTGAAATTTTAGTGGAAGGGTCCTTGTAGGATGTCCCAGACACTGATATTTTCATTTTTTGATTTTACACAAAATGGCGGCTTCTTTGATTTAAACCAAAATGGCAAAGTTAGAGCGAGGAAATTGCATTATTACTCCCACCTATAAGCCCTTGTGCAGATTTTGAGCTATGTCGTTCGAAAGGAAATTAAATTTACTACAATCCTGTGCAAAGGTATTTCAGGTAAAGTCCCCGGAACAAGGAACAAAATTAAAAGAAAGCTCCCGATAAATGAATTTTTCATTATAAATGTCAGGTTTTGCGCGATTTCTCCCACTCATAAGCCCGTGTGCAATTTTTGAGCTATATCGTTCGAAAGGTAATTAAATTTACTACAATCCTGTGTAAAATTAATTCAGGTACAGTCCCCAGAACAAGGAACAAAATTGATAGTAATCTCCCAAAAATGTTTTTTTCATTATTCATGTCAGGTTTTTGCGCAATTTCTCCCACTCATAAGCCCGTGTGCAATTTTTTAGCTATATCGTACGAAAGGTAATTAAATTTACTACAATACTGTGTAAAAGTAATTCAGGTAGAGTCCCCGGAACAAGGAACAAAATTGATAGGAATCTCCCGATAAATGATTTTTTCACTATCCATGTCAGGTTTTTGTTCGATGTCTCCCACTCATAAGCCCGTGTGCAATTTTTGAGCTATACCGTTAGGAAGGTAATTAAATGTACTACAATTCTGTGCAAAATAATTCCGGTACAGTCCCCGGAACAGGAAACAAAATTGATAGGAATCTACCGATAAATGTTTTTTTCATTATTCATGTCAGGTTTTTGCGCAATTTCTCCCACTCATAAGCCCGTGTGCAATTTTTTAGCTGTATCGTTCGAAAGGTAATTTAATTTACTACAATCCTGTGCAAAAGTAATTCAGGTTCAGTCCCCGGAAAAAGGAACAAAATTGATAGTAAACTCCCGATAAATGATTTTTTCATTATCCACGTCAGATTTTTGCGCAATTTCTCCCACTCATAAGCTCGTGTGCAATTTTTTAGCTGTATCGTTCGAAAGTTAATTTAATTTAAAACAATCCTGTGTAAAAGTAATTCTGGTACAGTCCCCGGAACAATTAACAAAATTGATAGGAATCTCCTAATAAATGTTTTTTTCATTATTCATGTCAGGATTTTGCGGAATTTCTCCCACTCATAAGCGCGTGTGCAATTTTTAAGCTATACCATTAGAAAGGTAATTAAATGTACTACAATTCTGTGCAAAATAATTACGGTACAGTTCCCGGAACAGGAAACAAAATTGATAGGAATCTACCAATAATTGTTTTTTTTATTATTCATGTCAGGTTTTTGCGCAATTTCTTCCACTCATAAGCCCGAGTGTAATTTTTTAGCTGTATCGCTCGAAAGATAATTTAATTTACTACAATCCTGTGCAAAAGTAATTCAGGTTCAGTCCTCAGAAAAAGGAACAAAATTGATAGGAAACTTCCGATAAATGATTTTTTCATTATCCACGTCAGATTTTTGCGCAATTTCTCCCACTCATAAGTTTGTGTGCAATTTTTTAGCTGTATCGTTCGAAATTTAATTTAATTTACTACAATCCTGTGCAAAAGTAATTCAGGTACAGTCCCCGGAACAAGGAACAAAATTGATAGGAATCTCCCAATAAATGATTTTTTCATTATCCATGTCAGGTTTTTTCGCAATGTCTCCCACTCATAAGCCCGTGTGCAATTTTTGATCTATATCGTTCGAAAGGTAATTAAATGTACTACAATCATGTACAAAAGTAATTCAGATACAGTCCCCGGAACAAGGAACAAAATTGATAGGAATCTCCCGATAATTGTTTTTTTCATTATTCATGTCAGGTTTTTACGCAATTTCTCCCACTCATAAGCCCGTGTGCAATTTTTGAGCTATATCGTTCGAAAGGTAATTAAATTTATTACAATCCTGTGCAAAAGTAATTCAGGTACAGTCCCCGGTACAAGGAACAAAATTGTTAGGAATCTCCCGATAAATGTTTTTTTCATTATTCATGTCAGGCTTATGCGCAATTTCTCCCACTCATAAGCCCGTGTGCAATTTTTGTGCTATATCGTTCGAAAGGTAATTTAATTTACTACAATCCTGTGCAAAAGTAATTCAGGATCAGTCCAGGAAAAAGGAACAAAATGGATAGGAAACTCCCGATAAATGATTTTTTCATTATCCACGTCTGGTTTTTGCGCAATTTCTCCCACTCATAAGCTTGTGTACAATTTTTGACCTATATCATTCGAAAGGTAATTAAAATTCCTACAGTTCTGTGAAAAAAGTAATTCAGCTACAGTCCCCGAAACAAGAAACAAAATTGATAGGAATCTCCCGATAAATGATGTTTTCATTATAAATGTCAGGTTTTTGCGCAATTTCTCCCACTCATAAGCCAGTGTGCAATTTTTTAGCTGTATCGATCAAAAGGTAGTTAAATTTACTACAATCCTGTGCAAAAGTAATTCAGGTACAGTCCCCGGAACAAGGAACAAAATTGATGGGAAACTCCCGATAAATGATTATTACATTATCCACGTCAGGTTTATGCGCAATTTCTCCCACTCATAAGCCCGTGTACAATTTTTGAGCTATATCGTTCGAAAGGCAAATAAATGTACTACAATCCTGTGCAAAATAATTCAGGTACAGTCCCCGGAACAAGGAACAAAATTGATAGGAAACTCCCGATAAATGATTTTTTCATTATCCACGTCAGGTGTTTGCGCAATTTCTCCCACTCATAAGCTTGTATACAATTTTTGAGCTATATCATTCGAAAGGCAATTAAAATTCCTACAATTCCGTGCAAAAGTAATTCAGCTACAGTCCCGAAACAAGTAACAAAATTGATAGGAAACTCCCAATAAATTATGTTTTCGTTATAAATGTCAGGTTTTTGCGCAATTTCTCCGACTCAAAAGCCCGTGTGCAATTTTTGAACTATATCGTTCGAAAGGTAATTAATTTTAGTACATTCCTGTGTAAAGGTTATTCAGGTACAGTTTTCGGAACAAGGATCAAAATTGATAAGAAAATCCCAATAAAGTTTTTTTCATTATCAATTAATTAATAAGCAATTTCTCCCACTAATAAACCCCAGTGCAATTTATGAGCTATATCATTCGAAAGGCAATTAAATTTACTATAATCCTGGCAAAGGTATATTTTAAACAGTTTCCGGAACAAGGAACAAAACTCATAGTAAATTCTCATTATAAAATACTAGTTATTCCCTGATAAGAAAATTCGGCTATAGTAATGCGGCAGTGCTGCTTACGGGTTTTTCAAAATTATGAAGTTAAGGACTATAAAAAGCAAGTTTATTTATGGTTAGGGGAGGTATGGAGGGATTATTGTAAGTCTGTCATTTTTCCGGAGTGTGTATAGCCTAAAGTTATGTTTAGCATATATGACGCTCTTTTTATCTTTTAATTTTTTCCCGTTTTACTTTTTAAGGGTGTTTTTAGTGTGGGCGCAGGAGTGACGTTGTTGTTCTGGTGATGACCTATTTATAATTTCTTGTACATTTTAAAATTGTGTTTTTCTTCTTTGTTTGCTTCTCTCTTATTTTTCCATAATTATTATTGTAAAGTTATGTTGCGCACGAATCGTGCCCTCGCACAGGCCTCGTGTATATGTGGGCACTTATACATAGACGATAATTTGTAAATTTTTTGTAAATTTTTATTTATGGAAAATAAATAAATAAAATATAAAATAAATCATAAGTGTAAATTCTTTGTTCAAAATAAAACACTTGTATATTCACTATTGGTTATTTAAATGTTTTAAATATAAAACGTATAATCAGTAAATAGTTATGAAAATTAAACAAATTAATGTGAAGTTTAAGTTTGTATCTTCTTAAACTGGTTATTTGTTTGCTTGCTATAAAAGTGGACTGTTACAACATGCACATTATTGATTCCTTAAGAGTACGATTACACTGCCATTGTTTTCTTATTTATTAATCACTAATACGTATTTTTTACAAGAAACACGTAACAAATCTCTTTAATTTGTATTCCTGTTAATATTTGTAAACCAAAATTTACCAAAGACATGTAAAACCACAATTTGAACGTAGTAATTGAAATGTGTATTTCAATTCGTACTGTATTCAGACCACGGGATAAACTTCGTCTACACCGCATAAAGTAAGATTTAGTTTACTCTTCGGTAAATTCACCCCTTTTCAACAATAGACCTTAAGTAGGTCCTAAACTTTTGCTCCACGTCTTCCCTAAGGCTTACTGAAGGGAAGGGGGTTTAATTTCCGGTATTGACGTGAAGACTTAGGGGATGTACACGCGTCGGGGGATTGTGGTCATCATTACTTAAAGATTTACTTACTTAATTCTCGATTAGGGTTGTGCATCGAAATAGTCACAATTTATTAAATAGCCTACATTTAATTTATTGATTTGTCATAAAACCCAAACTATATTGTTTGAAAAAGATAATAAGTTGGCAGGCGCGGGACGCGGGAGCGTCCCTAGATAAAACTAACAGTAAATGCAAATTCATAAATATAATCGCGCACGATTCGTAAGGAAAAACTATTTCGAGAATAAAAGCACAGAATACAATTATCACAAAAATACGTTTAATTGTCGAACTCATTTTAACTACAAATTTTCCATCACCAGTTACAACCAGAGCTACAACTTAATTATAACTAATCAGTTATATTTAGTACATCAATGAGGATAATGACTTTGTCATTAAAACGAGTTTAACAATTAAAGTATTTTTGTGTGAATTGTATTCTGTAATTTTATTTTTAGAAATATTTTTTTTCTCATGAGTTTAGCTGGACTATTTTAAGAAGTGCTATTTTAATTTAAAATATGTTTTTGTATTACATAATTTACCATACTATATATTAATTTACTGTTATCTGTACCAATATTATAAAGAGATACAATTTGTTTGCTTGTTTGTTTGTGTGTATGCAAGGGATAATCTCTGGAAATATTGAACCGATTGAAAATATAGTTTTACTAATAAAAAGCTACACTTTCCCTCAGTAACATAGGCTATAATTTAATTTGATAAAAACTTGTTTTATTTCAATAATGTAAATTTAGACGGAACAAATCTTAGGTTAGGCCTAGACTGATGAACTAACACATGTATTTACATTTATTACCTTAGCAACCAATAGAATAAAATAACAGATAAAAGAGCTGTTTGCTCTAATATTTCCATAACAGTTGATTTTAAACTTTGAAGCAATCATTTATTTGTATTTACAACACGTAAACTATATATACACATATTAATAGAAACGTAACGTACATTAAAAAGGTCAACTTAAGGGGCGAGAACAATAGGCTACCATTAATAATTAATTATAAAATTAACTATTGTGAAATTGTGTGGGGGTGGGGGTGTGTGTGTGTGTGGGTGTGTGTGTGTGTGTTTTATGGCTTAATGTTAGAATGTCAATAATGGTGTTTATTGTATACAGTTACTAGCAGTTATCAACGTCTTCGCTCGCAGAAAATAATAAGTTATTGACGTTAGGACAATTCATTAAGCTAAAAACTAGAATTAAAAATTGTTTCAAAATTATAAAATCAGATGTTGATTAAAATTCTTCTGAGAAATAAACTGCATTGAAGAAGAGGAAACAGATTATTAGCGTAACGCTATGCATTTTTTATGAGTTTGGCTGTGTATTTTCAAAACATTTTCAATTATTTTTATTGATTTATAGGCCTGAACTTACTTTAAAATTATTTTTAAATTTCAGTACCCTCTCACTAACCATATATTTTTAAAACGCTTTCTTTATACCACACAAATTACTTAGGTAGACGTCTAAATTTACTGGTGACCTCTTTGTAGTGGCTAACTCCAGCAATAGTTAGTCTTTGTAAAATATATCGTACAAAACATAAATATAAAAAACTAGGCCAAGTCCATTTCCACTAAGTCTCGGACAAATGAAGTAGTGAGATAAAAAGTGGAAACTTTTTTTGGATACGTTTAAGGAGTTTGATCTATTCCAGGCCAAGGTGGCTAATATAGCCGCCCTCTTTTTCCTAATCTACTAGAAATGATGCATATTCTTCCTAATTTCGTTTCATATGGTTTATAGGCGAAAACCTGGGTGGTTATCATCGCCTTACAGTAGTATAGTGAATCAGTGTTTGGGGAAGAACAAACTACTCTGAAGGGAGCTGCAATGTTTACAAAACAAAATAAAACCTCTGATGAAAGACGTGACCTTATTAACACCAGTCTTGCTATATTAGGCTAAAGTAAATCTTTTGGTTTAACGAGTGTACTGGTTCTACTCTATTTTTATGGTGCACATGTTAATACTTCCAGATTAATTTAGAGATACTAAGGTTCCCACGACAGTAAATAAATTTTCCGATAAAAGATAGAGCATATTTATATATTTATATATTTTAAATAATAGTGGTAAGAAGTTAAAAAAAATTACGATACTGTTTACAGCTTGTTTCAAATATCAAATTTGTCATAATATTCAAATTTAAAAAGATTCCATGTAATCAGTTAAAAAAACAATTAAAATTCGTACTAAAAACATTTTGTGGTCAAAATACCATTTTTGAGTCTGTTTTAAATCAGCTTCACCAAGTCCCGAAGTTTCAGCTGAATTTTATTAAATTATTCCACTCAATTCGCTTTTCAGATACCCGTGTTTAAAGTTCAAACTTGCAACGTTTAAATATTTTTTTCGCATACCAAGGCGATTCCTTCTTAAAGTTAAATTATTATATCTTACCTAATTACATTGATGGGTGTAACACCATTCTAATTCTATGCCACATGAATTTCTATGTGATCGTAATTTCCTACTAAAGAACACAGCTAGTAAAATTCAAGAAAAACAAACAAAAAAAGTGCAATAAAGAAATAATCATTTGTGTAGTTCTTAAAAATATTATTTATAACAATATTTATTACAATATTATTTATTGTTCAATGCATTTACATTAAACTACATTTTCTTTACGTTCTTAACTGTGCCATAATTTATTGTAAACGTAAAGATCATAAAAATCATATTAAAAACCAACTAATTCTAAAAACTAAAACTAATTCTAAATTAATAATTGTTAAAAAGACGGAAAGACATATTACTAAAAATGATAGACAGATTATAAATCATGAAGTGTTACTGTTAGATCATATCAAAGTACTAAACTAATTTGTATAGGTATTATTTTTAGAAGTATTATGTACTGGTATAAAAATGAATGTACATTTTCCATTTCGTGCATTCTACAATGCATATAAATAATTTAAATTAAAGTAATAAGAATTAATTTAATTCTTATATTACTTATAATAAGGAAAAGAATCCCCCCCCCCCCCCCCCTAAGAAGATATCAGCAATGATTTCCCAAATTTGAAGCAGTTATAAACATTTTTGTAAGTTGTGGAGCACCAGAACTAAACATTCAAAATGGTAAAAAAACAATTGACAGTATGTTTCGTTTAATACTTTCCACAAAATTAAAAATCGAAACTGACATTTCACACAAGTTTCATTGTTATTTCACAGTCCCATGGAGGGTTATTACGACATTTATATACAAAAAAATATATTTTTTTTTAAAGTTTGTTGCGTTATATTTTAAAAAGTATACCTTACACAGAAAAATTATTACGTCAAATTTATAGGAAAATGTGTTTTTTTTATGCTTTCATTGGTCAACTCATTTTTAATTAGCGAAAATTTTAATATCTTTATGTAGTGAATTGTTTAGTGTGTATGTCATGTTACGTGCTTTTATTTTAGAACAACAATTTATTCGTAGTGATATTTAAGACCTGAGGATGGAATTACTACTCCAAAACATGTCGTCCTAGAATGTTTGACAAAACACAAGACTGATTAAATATTAAATACATTTTACGAGATACATAATCAAAAGTGTTTACAAAATTTTGGTTTAACCCCGCCCCGATTTTCATAAAATTGAAAATTAATATCCGACAAAAACACATTTACACAGAAAAAAATTTGCCAGGTAAGCCGTGAATAGTTTTTAAAAGAACATTAAATAAATTCAATAAATTAACCTTTTACAGGCAAAATTTTACCATTCTGCTTTGTATTGGTTTTAGTTGGTCTTTTCCTATGAATCCTTGCTTTGATATGTGCATTTTTTATAATATTGACATACCTATCCACGTCAGTATAATTATTTTTATTATAACTGAAATATTTATTAAATTTATTCACCCTATTAGCATCGATCGTAATATACTGCTCCAATTCTTTAAGCACAACGTCATCTCGTTTAAAATCAAGACCACCACTATTAACCGCCTTATTCAGGAAACACTCTCTACCTAAGAAGGGTTTGCAATAATCGGCATCAGTTTTATTGGCCGTGTAGGTGATATGTCCTCGGTTTTTGTTAACAACATAACTGACGTTTTTAAACAAGTTCCCTTCCATTAATAGCCTCGCGGTTTGATTATATGCTTCGACAAGGCCAGAGTCCTTGACGTTTTCGAATTTATTCGTGATCATGTGTAAAAGTACTTTAGAATTATGCATTCCAGTAACGTGAGCACCTCTGCCAGAAGTATGGTGGATATAGTTGTTATACAATGTTATACTGTCATCCGAACCAAGAAACAACCATAACCAATAATGGTGACCATCACAATAAGCAGAGTACGGTGTCCTTCCGTCAAACTCGTTATTGGAAATTGTAATACTCTGACACGCACCATAACCAGTAACTATCATCTGCCTTCCGATCCTACTGAAGTAGTTTCCATGGATCCAGACATTCGTAGCCTTATCCAGTGTTATCGCATCACCTCCCCAGATCAACTCTGGGTTAATGTCAGTAATGGACAACCCATAAATAAACACATTATGATTATTACACACCTTTAACCCTTTACCTTTCAACCCACCGCCCAACGACACAATGTACTTGTTAGATCCTACTATCAAAGGTTCTTGTCCTGCTTTATCGTAAGTGACCATTGTCTTGGTCAAACCTGCACACATATTAAATGCGTTCAGCTTCTTCTGGCCGTGGATCAAGCAGTCCGGTGTAGACAGATGGTAACATCCCTCTTCAGTTGCTGTGCCGCTCGTACCAGTGAAATCGAATACTTTTTTGATTATGATGAGTCGTTTCTCATTGTCCGCACAGTAGCCTTTACTGTCGTATTTTGAGCATAATGCATTCTTTAGTTCTGCGAGCGTGTTTGGAATCACTAACGTTGCTGGTAGTTGATTTGTATTAGTAGCGTAGGTTGAAGACAATAGAAGTAGAAATAGTAGAACTGGCATGGCTTATAACGGCTCAACTTGACTATGGTCTAAAGGCAGTTGTGGAATGCAATCTCCTAAAAAGAAATTTTAATATTAGAAATATAATTTATGGAGTGTTTCAGAACTCTCTGGCAATACGTCTGAAAGCCCTGGTTTATTCTGCAGACATTAATTATTAAATACAATTTTAAGTTAAAATTAGACTGATATTCTAAATTTTTAAAACTTTTAATTTATATTTTATTCCATATAGGCATTAATAAAATATATTTCAAACCAAAAAGTCAAGATGATGGCCGTTTAAATTCAGTAATGTTGAATATCTAAAAAAAATTACCTTAAACAATCGCAATAAATTAAATGTTAGTTTTTTGAAAAAACAACATGTTTTCACTTTTCCTTAGTTGAAAAATTAAGGTATTAAATTGGAGGGGAAACAATATTTTAGTTCTAGGGTGGTATTTTGTTTAAAAAAATACCAAGAAAAACATTTGGTATGTATTTTAGAACTTTCTGGAAGTTTAGTTATGATATTAAGTGGTGTCTTTGGCGCCAAAACCTTTCAAAAGTATAAAAACTTATTTTGGTCTCTACCATTCATATTTGTAATGGTTTGTTGGATAAACTGTGCACATGTACACACCAGACTGTACTCAGTGAATATTGAATGGAGCCTAATTAGTTGATAATAATTTGAAAAACGTATTAAATTGATTGAGTGTTTTACTCTGTGTTGTGTGTATTTATTATTGTGACTGTGTTTTTAATGAACTGACGATGACATCACTGGCTTCGAAACGGGTTATCCAATAAACCAATAGAAATAAGGTTTGTGACGGTCGAAATTAAGGTATTAAACTTTTGAATTATTATACGTTCCTGGATGTTAGACGTACCTAAATGTTCAAAGCAATATAGAAAATTTCTAGAGCGTTCTGAAACCAGCTGTAGAGTTAACAGACAATCAATATACTCGGAGCAATAATTTAAAGTTATTTGAAGTTGTACTTCTAACGGATACTTATAAAAGTTGAATTATAGGTACAAAAACACTAATACTGCTTGATAATGTGCAATATATATATATTATGAACTAGGGGAGACCCCTGCGTGCTTCGCACGCCAACCCCCAATGGAACCTTCTAAAAACATATGTTATGTTTTATTTATAATAAAGGTGTACGATTAATAATAACCTCAAAACTAAGATGGTAAATAATGTTAAATGTTCAAATTAAACATTTCTTACATTTTATAACAGCAGTTATAATAAAGGTTAAAAGAACCAGCAAGGCTCAGGACTACATTTGAAAACCCTAACCTAAAAGCTAGAAATACAAAAATAGTTGCTTCAAATTTTGAAATCAGCTGTTAATGGAAATATTGGAGCAGTAGCTACTGTTATTTTATTCAATTTGTTGCTATGGTAATAAATGTAAATACATGTGTTGGTTTATCATTCCAGGCCTAACCTTAGAATTTTTTCCGACTAAATTTACAAATATTGAAATAAAAAAGGTTTTTATCTAAATGAATTGTAGCCTATGTTACTCAGGGATAGTGTAACTTTTTATTAGTAAAACTATTTTTTCAATCGGTTTAGTAGTGCCAGAGATTACCCCCTACATACAAACAAACAAACAAACAAACAAACAAACAAACTTTACCTCTTTATAATATTAGTATAGATATATAATTAGAACGCACACAATTACCATCGCAGTAAAAGCACAGTTTGTAAATATAACTGGACATCCAATGTGAACAATCTACTTACTAGTTGCAACAGCTGTCCCCAAAACTACCTGATTTATCCGTTTACTTTGTTCAGCAAACAAAGTACTTCGATTAATTGAGTCCAAACTAGATATTAATAATCTTTCTGGATGTTACTGTAAAATTTGTTTAATTTTAAGATAAGAAATAGTATGTCCATTCAAGTTTACATTATACAATAATTTTTAATGACATCCAAACCGTATTCTGTGAACCATGATCAAATTCAAAAATGATTTACAGACCTGGCTCAAGGCAAAAGCCTTGTACAGTATAGCAAAATTTGACGATTCTATAAAATCCTGGCACAGAGTCTGTAGAAATTATGGCAAATTAGTTATTGGTCTGTTGGTCTAGTGGTGGTTATTGTAATACAATGTGTAAGTTTTCACTGCCTTATATTGTATATCTATTTATATCTGTGTATGTATATCGTCGAAAGTTTTTAAACTATGGGATTTATAGAGTTTAAGACAATGTATATAGTAGTTCTAAGATTGTTCAATGACAGTAAAAATAAATATTAAATATCAGTGGTCATTGACCAGTCCCTAATTTAGGTGTCAAAATAATAGTAATTTCAATAGCCACTTCTTTTTAAGGATATTCGTAAATAAACTGACTGTTAATTAAGTAATAGGTATACCACGTTGGGTCCAATTAATAATAGTTGCTATTATTTTTGACATAAATTAGCACCCAGGATCAAGGGATAACACACTGAGCTCACGAACAATATTATTATAATTTGTACACGTTTATAAAATACCTGCAGTAATTAAACAGTTTTAATTGAATAACGAATTTGTAACTAGAGATACTAACAAATACTATTTAAATACTTTAAATATTTATTAGCAGATAGCCGCGGCTTCGCTCGCATATTTCATTAAATAAATGAAACGAATATCTGGTAAATTTTGCGCCTTTTCGACACACGCAATTTAAAAGAAGATATTTCAGATTCAAGTTCTATAATCCAAAAACGCATAGTGAGTTTCGTTTAAATCAATTTATGTTTTCCTTTTATTAGCGAATTTCCATAGGAAAAGTGAGCTATGCAGTGGCCCTTATGGTAAGACCCAAGGTCGGGAGTAGCAAATGAGCACCGAACATGGTCCCCAGAACACGTTTTGGGGTGTCATTAAAATTCATATATATATATAGGTTTATATATATATATATATATATGTGTGTGTGTGTGTGTGTGTGTGTGTGTGTGTGTGTTCGGACTCTAGCGGCCGCATTTTAAGTCCGATTTGGTTCAAATTTGGTACACATGTTGGTTGTCTACGTCGCTCGGACGAGTTTGTTAGCCAAAAAAATCCAACAACCGGAAGTACGTTTTTTGACTGGAAGTAACTATTTTTTTAGATTTTTATTACGAGAATGAAAATGTTTTAAAGTTTTTTCTAAAAATATATATGTAGGATGTTATTCTGCACATTTTGTTTTTTTTACGCGACCTTATAGCTCGCTTGGTTCCCCCAAAATCGACCAAAACGTAAATTACCATACAAGTACCCGGATTCGAAGCCAAGTGGTGCAAACTCGCGAGGCCACTAGGCGCAAACAAATTCTACTAATATATTACGTACACACAGACAGCTGTTCAACGCCTTCGTGAGTAGACCTATTTCCCAAATTGTTTGTTGAAACTCTAAAACATAGGCCTATAAACTTAATTTTGGAAATTTGCTGAACTCACGTCAGCGGTACAGCTGCGTGGTCGAATTATTAATACTTAAATTATCAGCTATAAGAACCAAACAGCTATGTCGCGTTTCCGTCAGTTTAGTTACTCATAACTCTCAATCAAACGTAAAAATTACAAATCAGGTTTTGAGTTGTATTTTACATCTATTAGTACATTTTAGTTAAAATATTAGATTGGGAAAAATATATTACACATTAGATGAAAAATATTTTTTTATTTCCTTTATGTAACCTATAATATGTGCCAAGTTTCAGGACTCTAGCTTCTTAGCAAGTACACAAATTATTATTTTTTAAGTAGTTTTCCATTTTAGACATAAGTAGTAGAAATTCAAATGGTTTTTATATATCACCTAAGAATAATATGTACCAAATTTTCAGCTCTCTAGTTCCATGTAAGAAATATCATGAATATTTATTTTATTATATCAGGGGTTGGTTTACAGTTTCCCTTCCTTTAAACCTAAATAATTCAAAGGTGAGCAATGTAATTATGTTATATATCACATAAAAAAACAATTGTCCAAAATTTTCGCTCTCTATTCGCATGGGATTAAAAGTGTATCCCCATTTTAACCCATTAAATGTAAGTAATAGAAATAATCTTTACGGGCTGAACACACCCGACACTAAAAAGGACAAACTGTGAAAGTGTCAGTGAAATCGGTAGGGTAGTTTTTGATTCATTGAGGACAATCAAGGAAAGTTGATTTTTATACATGAAGATTATTAGTTATTACTGATACAAACATTCCTGACTTTACAATTCTGTGATAGGCTATCTTTATGTCTAATCAACAAATAATTTAGGCCTACAATAATTATTAATTTACAAAGCATTTAAACTAAATAATAAATCTAAGAAGTGCTAGCATTACTCGCGTACCAAGCGTATCGTAAAATTTCAGCAAAATGATATTAATAAAGTTGAATTAATATTTAATATACGTTATACATGTTTTAATAAATAACGCAGTAATAGAAATGACACAATTCTCCTGAATTTTGTAAAATAATAATATAGCACTCATGCAAAATAAATTACCCAGCAAAATAATTAACAGTAATTTTATAGTTGCATAGTTATTACATTTTAGACTTATATACTTGGATACATTTGTAATAATTGTAACTGGCTGTAAATTAAGAGTGTGCCAACAGCTTAAATTTGAATATAATTCGATCACACTGTTGAAGCGCTGTAGTGTGTTGAGCAAATTTCCAATATGCGTTTATAAGTTTTAGGGTTACAAACTATTTGGGAAATTGGTTTACAGTCGAAGGCGCTGAATAACTGACTTCGTGTAGAAAATGTATTAGTATAATTTGTTTCCACCTCAGCCTCCAGCCCGGACTCACAATTGCTTCGTTTCGCTTGCGGCTGAAAAACTCGCTTTTCGTGTTTCTTACTTGTATGGTACATTTTGATCGATTTTGGGAAAACAATAGGGGCTATAAGGTCTGAATATCTGCCGACGTGTATGAATATATTAGTCGAATTTGTTTGCATCCCAGCCACCAGAACTAGCTTACGCAGCGGAAAAGCTTTGTGAGCTTGCAGCTCAACATTACGGCCTGGGATTATAGATTGCGCTTGTGTGGCATCGGATTATGGACGGCTTCATTTCGCTCGCATCTGACAAACTCGCTTGTTATGGTACTTTTACAATATTTTACGTTTTGATTGATCTTAGGAGGATCAGACCGGCTATACGGACGTGTAAAAAAACCAAATGTGCGGAATAAACATTTGTAGATAAAACCTCCAAAAGGTTTCGTTATAGTAGGAAAAATGACAACAAAAATTTACATCTGGTAAAAAAACATGCTTTGGATGATGGATTTTATTTTCGAACGAACTCGTCTGAGCGACTTTAAAATTCAACGTGTCCACATTTGGAATATATCGGAAGTAAAATGAGGTGATAATAGCAGGCCTACAAACAACTATTTATATATATAAATATATATATTCACACAATTTTTAATGACACCCCAAAATGTGTTCTGGGGACTATGATCAGTGGTTCAATGACTACTCCTAACCTTAGGTTTCACCATAAGAGTCATTGCAATAGCTAATCTTTCCTATGGAAATTCTTAATTGAAATGTTTTTTGATGAAATTAAAAATATACTATAAATCTCGTTTTTAGCTTTGTTTTAAAATCTAAAAGACTTGGAACAGGCAACAAAATTAATTATATTACCTCTTCTTGCTTCGCACCCTAAACTTCGAACTAGTTCGATCACACAACATTGTAAGTAACGCTTCGATTCACTCTTACCTTGATATCAATTATTAATCCTTATTTTTTGCTAAAAAGATTTGTATACATTAAAACAATATTTAATTCAATAGCTCTTCAAAACCATCTATCAAAAACTGATAATATGTTTTCTTGTTTTATTGTTATGGTGTCTCGTACGAAACTTAAATAATTGTCAAAGAACTAACTTTTTGATAGTTTAAGCTGGTAAACAATCCAACTAACCTAAATGTTAAGAAATTAAATTTTAAAAACTAAAGTTTATGACTATTTTTTATTTTTAAACAACTCTTTGGGAAATTGGCCTAAGCACCAGCTCACGCGCAGCTTTGTTTCGCTCGCAGACGGAACACTCACTTTGCGAGTTTGATTCTCAACCTTGCCCTTAGGATTATGGACAGCCTCGACCAGCTCGTTCTTTGTGGTACCTTTATAATATTTTACGTATGGAATGATTTTGGGAGATAAGTAAAGAAAATAAATGTGCAGAAATATCATGTATATATAATTTTAAAATCAAACCTCAAAGAAGTTTCATTCTAGTACGAAGAATCTCAAAATGTTCTATTTCCTGTCAAAAAACGTGCTTCCGGTTTTGGGAATTTTTTTGTTAACACACTCGTTTGACCGACTTATAAAACCAACTTGTGGACCAAATCGGTTGTATTGACACAACAAAACGTATTGTGGGGAGTGTTATCGGTGCTCATTGACTACTACCGGCCTTAGGCTTCACTATAAGAGTCACTGAAATGAAGAGTCATCTTTCCTATGAAATTTCGATAATATTTTTTATTTTAGGTTTTTATTCATTTAAAAAAAAAGTATATTTTAGATCTTGTTTTTACGTTTTGTTTTAATTTCTCAAAAAAATTAAAAAAGAAGTAACAAATTGTAATTATTACTTCGACTTGTTTTACACAATATCTGCTCTCATAAACTGATTATAATATATCTTCTTGGTTTTTTTATGGTGTTTTTTTATGGAAATTAATAAAATAATTGTCAACAAACCAACTTTTGAAATAATTTACTGTCGTAAACAATGAAACTAATCTAATATTGTTAAGAAGAGTTTTACATTATATTTAAGTAGACAATTTACATAAAAAAACTTGTGCCCTGTAAGTTTGCTTTAAATTTGTTTACCTAACCTAAAAACGTCGGTAATGAATAAGTATCTGTTTTTAAATTTGCTAATTAAATAACTTGTTGGTTCGGTCTTGGCCTAACCTATAATATTGTTGCTGACACGAATCAGCTGCTGTATCAGCCAATTTACGTAATTGGTTAATATGTAAATGATTATAAGATATATTTATAAACAATGTTTTCAAATTAATAAGCCGTTAAAAAAATCATTTTTGTATTTTGAAAAATTTATAATCTGGGAATTTTAAGTATGAACATCAACAATAAGAACCATAAATTGATTCCAAAACTCTTCTTCTAAAAAATCATTACTGTAAGCACTAACACACAGATTACAAATAGTAAATTCTATATACAGAATACAGTGTAACTCTACTTTGATTACTTTGACTATATTAAACTGACCTGTGTGCAAATAGTAAGCTTCTGACACGAGACTAGTATTTTTCCAACTGTGCTCCAAAGTAAAAACAAGAACTATAAATATTCGTTACTATTTATTCAAGTGTAAACAAAATGGATGTTACATCAAGTGTTACCCCTTCCATAGCGTTAAAGCGCTTTAAAATATAGTGAGGAGACAATGGAAAGAGAATTGGAAAAAATGATCAAAGAGAATACATCTGCGAGTATCGTTGTCGATGTTTTGTTAAGTGTATTGACTTTGTTGGTTCGACGCATATGTGTATCAGGTCATGCAACTGAGCTCGTTTTAATTGGTGTTAATCAGGCAATCATCGAAGTTTGCATATAATTAATCATTTTAGTTAATTATTAGAGAAACATTGTGCAAACGAATTAATTACAATACAAACCGGAAGAGAAGAAACGAAAATTATAACTATACAAATCTGGACAGGTAACAAAAATCAGGAAATTATAATAATTAGAGAACCTCTATTAGGTAACTATAATAATTTTCAATAAATTTCTAACGAACTCCCTATACGCCGAAAACATAGTTAATACTGACCACAAATACAATGATTTATATAGCATATAAATGTGTAACGTGCAGAAAAGATAAACATATGGACAGATTAGAAGAAGTAGAAATGTAGAATGGCTTACGAAAAAACACACAAAAATTTTTAATTTCCAAGTAAATTTTACAGCAAACCCCTATCTATGAAGAAATAATCAAGTCGACTGTATGACATTAGTCGTTGTCGGGATAATCGGTTCTTTGCAGTTGGCAACTCTGATAATTAATTGTGGTGTGTTCTGTTGGCCAACAAGTAAAGTTAGAACTATGTCTGACGTTTTTCATAGTTTTTTGTGGTGTTTTATTTATTTTGATGACGTCTCAATGTACGTAGAATTGTGCGAACTGTGTTTGTTTTATTTTATAATATGTTTTTATAATATGTGTTTAGTGTACATTGTTTTGAAAATGCTATTAGTCACAAAACAGCTGTAACACGTTTCAACAAACTAGGAAATTGATACGAATAACGGTAAGAAACCAAAATGTATAAATTTAACTATAATAATCAGGAAACATCTATCATTTAACTATAATAATAAGTTATCTGTAATACTATAATAATCAGGGAACATCTATCAAAAAACTCAAATAATCAAGGAAGCTAACAAAAATCATTATACTATAATAATTAGGGACCATTTTTCAGGTAGCTATAATAATCATGGAACGTATATAAGGTAATTAAAATAATCAGGAAAAATAAAAAAAATTATAAAAGTATAATAATCAGGAAAGGTAACAATAATCAGAAAACATCAATCAGGTAACTAAAATAATCAGGAACCATCTATCAGTTAACTATAATAATCAGGAAAGGTAACAAAAATCAGAGAACTATAACAATCCGGGAAATTATATCAGGAAACTATAGTTATCAGAGAACACATATCCAGTAACTACAATAATCATCTGAGGTAAAACAAAAACAATGAATGATAAAAATCCAGAAACATCTATCAGTAAACTATAGTAATCAGGCAACATCTATCAGGTAACTATAATAATCAGGAAAGGTAAGACAAGTCAATGAACTATAAAAATCCGGAAACATCTATCATGAAACTGTAGTTAAGATGAAACATCAATCGGGTAACTATAATAATCAGGGAATGTAAGAAAATCAATGAACTATACAAATCCAGGAACATCTATTAGGAAACTATACTTGTGATGGAATATAAAATATTACATTAGTATATTATAATTTGCAAGTCAAAATCTCTGAAAAATTATGAAGTGCTTTATAAACTTGACTACAGAAATTGGCAAACTTATAACCACATTCTTTACAAAGGAAGCCCAGAAAAGCTAGACCAGTCAGAACGTTTTGTGCTTCCACTTTCATATATGGTGTGCTTTCCTTTTCCAATCACCATTACCGGTTCTAAATTTCGTAGGGCCGGGTGTAATTTCCGGAGATGGCAATGAGTTGGTCGGGCACGTGTGGGCCATTCTGGTGGATTTCCGTTTGTTTGAAACCATAATTTCATTTATAAGTCTTTATACAGTATATATTTACTTTAAATATAGTTTTAAAAATAGTCCTTAAGCTTAGCTTACATAAAACCTTATGTACAGATTTGATAGTGCCCTCTTTACTTAGTTCAGATCACTGATTATGTAGTCAAACATATACCATTATTTCAGATTAAAAACTATTTTCTAAGTTTTTATAAAACGAAAATAAAACAAAAGTATAGATAAGTTCAGTTGAACATACTTTATTAGCATTCGGGTGAAATGTCAACATGTAGGTTTAAGAAATATAAAATATACACGTTCATGTCTGTAAGCATCAAAGTTGAATGACATAGCTGCTTCAACTACGCCTTGTACTATTAGGGTGAGTTTACCTGACACTAAAGCTCAAAGTCCCGGGTTCAAATCCTGGAGGATACTATGCTTCTGGTTTGAAAAATTCGTTTCTAATTATGGATTGGCCATATTTAAAAAAATTTGTGTAGAACATTTGCCATTATTGGCGTATAAGGAAATAATACGTGACATATTGAGGGTATAAATAAACTTTTGTTATCAAATGAAAAATATGAAGCTAACACAAAAATACACAGTTAATAATTATATAATAAATTAATAATAATAATGATTAATTTATATATTAATAATTACTAATAATATTATTTTTTCAGATTAGTCATCAAGCCTAGTCCTCTTAATTACTAATATT
>JAGFPH010003128.1:66512-96984 GCA_018207615.1 Philaenus spumarius | reverse complement strand
TAATTACTAATATTATTTTTTCAGATTAGTCATCAAGCCTAGTCCTCCTAATTACTAATATTATCTTTAGTCATCAAGCCTAGTCCTCTAGGTTTAAGTTTTCTTTTTAGTTTAAACAGTTCGTCTAGAAAATATTGTCCCAAATTTCAACAGGACATTCTTTAGGTGAAAGTAAGGTAACAAGTTTCAATATGTCCGAAAATGCTTGGTTTTCTAAATATACGAAATTTGTTTGCTGAAGTAATAATATCTTTGAAAATAGAAAATTGTTTCACTTCGAATTTGGTGTAGGGCCTACATATTTGTTACGTAACCTTTTAAACTTGTACATAACACCAGAACGTTCTTTTGTATACTTTAAAAATATCGGTTATTTAAATATTTTATTGTAAAATCTTTCTAAAACAGCTAACTTTACAAAAATTATTATGAAATAAAAGAGTTAATGTTTTAATGAGAAACAAGTTATTTAACTTTCCCGTAGCTAAAAAATAACTAAATAATCGGGTAGAAAAACATAATTTCTAGACGGTTGTCTAGCTTGTGGTTTTCGAAATATTTGACACAAAAATATTTAAATGGGTGGCATTTTTAAAGTATGAAAGAACATCCTGTTGTTTTTGCACAATGGTAAAAAGTTCTTAAAGAAAAATGAACAGCAAGTTCAAAGTCAGTATCTTTTCTGTTTCTACAGGTATTATGAGTTTAGTAATTACTAGTAATAATTTGAAAACTAAGCATTTCCGGATCTATGTTTATTGAAACTTTTTCTTATTTTCACCTATAGAATAGCCGGTTGAAATGTGGGACGATATTTTTTAGGCAAACTCAATGGTTGTTTTGCATTGGTATATGTATCCTAAAAACAACCATAGCTGTTTCAAGTCATTTTAAAGTTAATCAGAGAGTGCGGTATACTTCATTCTTTTATTGCAACTTTGAAATACAGATGATAAATTTGGTAAACATTGTAACGTGTCTTAAGGTTGTAGTAGTTGTGTGTAGGCGAAGTCAGTCATATTGAACATTATTTAGAAATTGTCTGCTTTAATATGCATTTTTTCGGTACCAAGTCACAATTAAATAATACAATGTCCGTCTTGTGACTTCAAATTGTTTTTGATTTAATTCGTTTACGACATGTTTCGAAGTATTTACAACTTCATCATCAGATACCTCTTGCTTTTTTATCCATTCACTCCATGAACTCGTCACAAATTAAAATCATTAAAACACATAACACTTACACGAACACAAAAACATTAAACAGTCTTGTCCAGCACCGGTGTGCACTTTCATAAGTCCGGTGAAGCACTGACGGTACGAGTGGTGCGTCCTACTGATGCTAATCGCTATTGATCTTAGATAAATGTTTGAGAGCTGTGTCATATAAATGATGTGACTGGAAAGACAGAACTTATCATTTAAAATGTCATCGGGTTTTCTTTTAAACGCTCTATAAATTTCAAACTCCTCTTGTGCGCTCATTATTCCGCCTTTTGTGCATAAGTGTAATGTCTCCACACTGCATTGGAAATCACCTGGACCGTGATTGTTTTCAAACAAGTGGCTAGCATAATTAGAGTTGGCAATATTGCTTTTGTTATTGGGAAGGTGTTATTTGTATCGGCCCTGTATGACATATATAATACTTGTTGCAATCAGGACAAGATATGTTATAAACACCAGATTTATTTTCCGATTATCATAATGAAGTGAGCATCATCAAACTGGTAAGCTGTAAGCAATGGATAATAGAGCTCTTTAATAGATAAAGTGATCAGGAGATATAATAAGAAACGCAACAGAAAAAAACTTAGAAACAGACAGAATTAAGAATAACAAATTTATTTCATCAGAGTATACCAACCTACTGCCTAATGTTTTATGCAATATTAAAAAAAAAACTCAATATCACTAGCTAATTTAAAAAAGTGATTCTTGCCACCAGAAATGCTGTTTCTCAGCACGACCAAACCTAACAAAAATAAACAATACTTTGTAGGAATTATATTTACATATTGTTTCATTTTTATTTTAAGGAAATAAAATGTATATATTTGTGTTTAAGATTGCACCTTCACCAGAGAGAAATATTTTGGATATAGGTTACAATTTTTTATAAACCGTAAAATATTTATTTTATTTAGACATAATATTACATACAACCATTGAGGTTATAATTAATTAATCCTACAATTATTAAAGAGGAATTAAAAAATATATTTTTGCAGAAAGCGGTTGGCGTGCGAAGTATGCTGCCTCCTCAAGTAACTTTTAAGAAGTTCTCTGTTTTGTGAAACTACTAACACGTTTAATTAATAATTTCATCCTTAAAATTACTTGAAATAGTTTTAATACTAAAGTAAAGTTTGTTAAGTGTTTTAGACAAACGAGAAAATGTAGGCCTATACCAATTTTCATACTGCAAATATACAGTTTTAAGTTACGAGCATTGAGCTCTCTTTGTTATTACAATTTGGATGCAGAAATATTTCACAAGCAAGGCGTTTTATTAGCATGAAAAGTGATCAGCATTTATCATAGAATATTTCACGTCTCAGAAAATAAACTTATTCAGACTGACTGGGTAAATGACTTCATATAAAGACTGGCGCAAATAGATTTCTTCCGGGTGAAGTAAGCATTACTCAGGCTTAGCGAATTCCTTAATTAATTGTGTTCAGCATTAATTGTGCTTTCGAAATAAGTCTAGAACATTAACATAATCCTCTGAAAAAATAAAACCTGTATGGGGTAGTTTTATGACATATATACATAATTCGGAATAGTCTAAAGAATTTTCTGAAGCTGACCGAGTTCGCAATAAATACGCACTGCTATTAATCTAAAATCTGTAAGAAGGCCTCTTCACAAAGAAAGTATCCGAGATATTTTTACCTAGGCGACGACTTTCGTGCCCAGTTAAAACAGAAACAATGTAGGTTCTGCCTCTACCTCAATGCCAACAGGGGTTTTTATTTGAGTTCACTACAATTTTGTTAGTGATGGCAATTACCACATCTCGAGATGGCCATGGTGGTGCTTAGTTTTAACAAAAGTGTTATGGCGTGGATGGAAATCGATTCAAGGGATAGTGATGATGAGTTATTCTTGTCTTCGATTGGGAAATGGTTGCAATGGGTAGATCGAAAAACAAAATACGGCAAAGATTGGTGGATATCATCACTTAAATGAATACTCGGAGTATGATGACTTGGTACTTGACTCGCCCTTACGCAAGCAAAAATCTAATGGAAGAAAAGTGAGTATATAACTACATAGTAAGTGGATGCAGACGAGTTGTAGAAAACGCATTTTTGGAATACTAGTTCAATGGTGGAGACTCTACTTTCGACCATTCCAGTGCAAGTTTCACAATACAATCACAAAGAGCTGGACGCTTCCTCACTTCCTCAATCAATAAACTTCTCATAACTGCACTTACACAAAGCAAAGCACAACATTCCAGAAACCAATGTTCCTCCGACGAGTAAGAAAGAGACGGGAACGAACCGCATGGCAAGAACAGCTCAGTTCGCATGAGTTGAGATACGCGACCGACGAATAGTTAGCCGAGGTATTTTGCACTCCCTTACTCTGTCTAAACTGCTCCATTAGTGACATACGACTCAGAAGTCTTACTAAGACGTCAGCTATGTATTAATACTCTCTTTCAAGACGTCGGCGGATTATTAATACGTTCTGTTTAAAGTGGCCTTAAAAGTTACACAAACCAATTTTAACTTATAATATACACACTTATATGCAAACATTCTTTTACACAACTCAGATTTATTACAACTGTCTCACAAAAAAAAAACATTCTTTAAAAAACACAAATATTTTACGATTTTATATTATGTAAATCTTAGACATATACTGTACACCAAACACAGGCACATTACCATACTTACGAAATTCCAATACTTGAATACTAAAACATACATACAATAAAATTGTATGGAATAATGGCTTGTGAAAATAAATACTTTAAAATGCTCATTTAAAATATTGTATTAATAAATTATCTCTTTTTGCAATAAATAGCAAGTAACAAAGTTTATTCTTTTGTTAGTGAAATTTTGGTTGTATATCAAACATATCTATCTTGTCCATAGTACTAATTACGAAAACTATTGAGGTGATTTAAAACAATTACGTTTAACGGAGACAAATTTCTAAACTGATTTTTGGTATTTTTTTTTAAAATCCTTATAATATCTCAGATAAATTTTGAAAAATGTGTAAAGATTTTTGCGTAATGATGATCATTGACCAGCAGGATGCCTGCTAACTGAACCGGAATACTCGGATTGTTGAAGAATAAAGTGGGTTAAAATAAAGTTCTCAGACATGTTTGCAAATTTTCAGTTCTACTCGTAGCGTCAACGATTTCGGATTATTTCGATGTGAAAACTTAAACAGTTTTGAAAGTGTAGATTACCTGAAGCTTAACAGACTAATTTAGGATTAAATTTTTTCAGGATCAACATAGAGTGGACCTCCCATTTCTCATTTTCTAGCCAAGATAGTTGTAGTTTGGTGCGTACCCTTTTAATTCAAACGTCTAATTTAGTTGATACAATACTAATGCTATCGTTTAAAGCAAATAACAGTAACAAAATGTAAATAAATTTATGTTTTAAACTTTAACAACTTATGAAATTATGTCAGAGAATTGATTCGCTCATGTTTGATATTTTTCCTGGAAAACTGTTCAGGTCATATACATGAATATAATTTCTCAACCCTCTGAGGATGATGACCATGTTATCGAAATGTACATATGGGTAGCGTAATAAACATACCTTACAATTTCGTTGTTTAGTTATGGTTTTTGTTCCTTGTTTCGTGGTTCGGGTTTTTTTATTCAAATCAGTATGATTTTGTCGCTACAGTGCTTTTTATTTGTTTAATAATGTACTTAGATTTTCTATACATAACTATTTAATTTATTATGAACCATCAAAGCGTTGCACACATATTCGAATGCCTTGCATGTAAGTTTGTAACTGTTCAGTCGAACTACATCGTAGGTCCACAGTACACGCCATATTATATTGTGGTACATTGTTCGCTTACAGTATACATTTTTAATGCATCGTTCATCCACGGTTAGAATTCTATATAACGTTTACCAAAAGTTTGTGTTTGGTCAAGATCTGTAAATACTTCACTTTAGTGAACTCCATTCAAAGATTTCCCCAAGAATTTTAAAGCAAACCCTCAATTTTCTTTTAATATAAAAAGAACTGACAAGCTAGCATTGTCTGAAAATACATTTTTTCCAATTTCCAAAAATACACAAACATTTATATTCTTTTCACGCAAATCGTTTGGAACTCAAACTCGTTTCGATAACTAAGTCATCGTCGTCAGTATTACACTAGGCCACCAGGTGGCGAAAAACAGCCAAGACACCAATGTCGCTGCTCATCATGGGGAATTGATTGTTATGAAGCCTATTACATTAGGGCAGACGGTGGTGGCGCCACCAGATTTTGGCTGCTGACTGGTACCATGCGACCAAGCCGGCAACCACTGGTGGCCGAGAGTCGTGGCGAGACATTGTATTATACCTAGCTTATTACCAATCCGGCCACCACTAATAATATTGTATTTACGTATGATGTTAATATATCTTTAACTCAAATGTAAAAGTTGTTGCTTACGACAACACCTTTAATATAAAACCACAAACTTCTACGTGCTTTAGAACTCACGTAATGAAAAAATATCACTATTTACCTCATACTCACCGTGTTATATTATAGATATAGGCCTAATAAAAGTTCATAGTTTTATATACATTATACGTTTTAAGCTTGGATGTGTATATATGTGTGGGAATGCACACTTTTACAACCTCTAACATACCCACACCGCACGTTTATTTATTCCTATAATTATACATTATGTAATTTTTCTGAAATAGCAGTTATTTTATAAGAAGCGCCGTTATTTTTGCTGTCTTGATCACCTGTTATTCTTTAATTGTGTGATGCTTTAGATTCCCTGTTAAGGAAAGAATAAGAAAACAACGCCAACATTTTTAAGTAATGCTAAAAACTTAAAATTTGGAAAACAGTCTCTAGTAGCATAAGAATGAAGAAACATAATTTACACCATTTCGGACTTGCCAAGGGGAACTTATTGGGGTTTTAAAAGAAAATAGTAGTTTGTAAACAGAAAAATTGGAATGAAAAAATTGTCGTAAATGGTATTTTTATAAACAATTTCTAATTTGTAGTTTTGTGCATGACTTATATGTTGAGACCTTAAGCACTTTTTTCGTGACCTTGGAGGAGTAGTTATGGGGGTTAAATTTCAGAAACGCTCTTATAACGGGAAACTGGGAAACATTTCTAATAGGCTTTAACTACTACACCTTATCCGATTATTTTGTTCAAATAGTTGCCATTTTGAAATTCATAATTGGATGTAATAGTTTATTTGAAATAAAATAGATCATTGTCATTGTTAGGTATAACTTCATGTCAAGTTTGAACTCAATCGGTCAAACAGTTCTCTAGATATCAATTATTATTTTATAAAAAAAAAAAACAGATACAGACAGACGAAAAAGTAAGCACCCATGTTTATTGTGAAATATGTTGATCTCGACTATCGATCCCAGGATCAAATCCACAAAAGGGAACCAAAGAGTTCGGGAACACCCTGTATAATATATTTTATTTCTGTAGTTGACATAGTTATAATCTACAGTTTTTTTATTTGATCGCCATAAACATATAGTCAAATGGAGCAAAGCCTTCACAAAAAGTGACACAGTTTTAGTTAGAACTTGATATAATAAAACTTTCTTAATAATAATAATGAGATTTATTTCTACTTAATAATAATATAAAGTTTATTAGTTACTGAGTAATGTAATTGATCTGTATAAATAAAGAATGTTGGAGGTATAATTCATTTCTCGACAGAAATTTATTGATTAAAATAAAAATAAATGTACACATATTTTAAACTTGTTTATGCATTATTTTTAATTCCTACAACTATGTTTATAAAAAAATAGTTTGAATATATTTAAAAAACCTCAAGTTATTGAATTTGTTTATGGTTAAAAGTAGGTTACAGAACAAGTAACACGCAAATAATTTATTTACACTGTGTGCGCAGCCTGGCGGCCTAGTGTAATAAGGGCCTTAGTTTGTAACGGAACTATCATTTTGTGATGATGACTTAGTTATCGAAACTCGTTTGAGTATAAACATTTTTTTGTGAGAAACTGTATTACTATTTATATAGTATTTCTTTCACACAAGTCTAGTTCATATTTAAATTGTATTTAGGTTCTTCACTTGGAAATGAACCAGGAACCTCAAGCTTCTACTCCTTACCCAAGGATCTATTTTGTACCCTTATTTTAGATTCTTCATTCAGAAACTAACCTGGAACCTAAAACTTGTTCTTCTTAGGTAATTTTTCAACACTGCTCTACGAGTCTAACTTAAAACCACTCGTATTCAACATAACTAATTCTTTCAATGTTGAAGTTAACAGATGTTCCATTTTGCACCATTGTTGCTGAAGTAAATACATTTAATCCCCATTCTAAAAGTTAAGCTTATGTTTTTCTTTATTTCGTATTTTATAGGTCAATCCTACTGTCAAAACGTCTAGTATTGATTTTAACCACGAGTTGTACAGAATTACCGAAAAATAATACTTGTTAGCTTTACCACAAAGTTTATGCGGTTTCCTCTAAGCCAGTGTTAATCAATGTTCGATTTAATTGGCTTTAATAAAGCCAAAATAAATACATACAAAAGCGTTTTAGTAAAATAGTGGCGTATATGGATTAAATCACAAGGAAAATCCAATAGGATTGTTCACACATACATGACCACCCTACTGTCTTCGCCGGAAATTACACCCGGACGTACGGAATTGAGGACTAGTAATAGTGATTGAGAAAGAAAAACGAATTCTAATAGAAAGACAAAGTTTTTTAGGTTGAGAAAGTACGAATAAAGCTCAAATCTAAACTTTGACCCAGTTCTTATTCGTTGTAAATTCTAATTTTAAATTAAATTGATCAGCAATATTTACTTTTGACGCACTGGCCTATATTTCTGACATCTCTTCTCTCTAACATAATTTACTGTTGCAAATTATACGTAATAGACAAAATGAATGTAAAGGATGTAGGAAACCTGATTTTTTAGATTACCTAAACTGATTTAAGTACAATTAAATTTAATAAGAATCTGAAAACACTATGAACGTTATGTGCCAAAATAGACAGTAAAGCCAATACAGCGGCTGTGGTTGGTTTTTAGAACAGCTAATTACAGTGTCGATTGTTATTGAGGTTATTACCGTCTTGTTAGAGATTACTTAACGATTTAATTTTCCACCACTCCATAGAAAGTCTTTTTATCGTAAGGCATTATTCTCGGTCATACGGAACAGCGCAGCCTTCGAAAAATCCTCTACCAGACATCTTTGAAAATGATCATTAGTAATAGCCTACGTCATTGAGAAGAATTTTTGAAAACGTTGGTAGATCCCCGTATAGAATACAAATTTCTCAACTTTTAAATGTAAGGGAAAATAAAGACAGAGTAGTTTATTAAGCGTAATTGTTAGCAGTTAAGAAATGTAACTAACATGGTTTCATCAACAGCCAAACAACACTTGTCTTGGATTGCAACGTCCCGTCGATGTCGACGAGAAGCCGTAATAAATTGAGCACGTAACAGTATGGTTCGCTGTATTAAGGAGAGGTGTACTGGGTCTATATTTCATTTAAGATGATAAGGGGAATGCTGTTACTGTACATAAACCAGGTAAACTAGTTAGAGAGGTAACATGACTAAACTTTTGCAAGAGATCTGAAGAGGTTTTGTCATACTAGCAATAATTTATCTCTTGTTTTCAAGTTGTTCGAGCAAGATGGAGTAGTCACTAGTCACAAAGCTGAATCCACTATTGCTTTACTTCTAATAAAGTTTAGAAAACTCCTGATTTAACGAGGAACAAACTTTCCGTGCTTATACCTCCTCAAATTTCACCACCTGATGCTTATGTAAAGATAACGAAGAAGGGCGACCTACTTATGTTTTCCGAAATAAGCGACCTACTACCATTACGGAGCTGCGTGAAGAAATAACTAGATACGGTAGAAGCACGCAACAACCACTTTCCACCAAAATGTTCGAAGATCTTCAACAACGCTACGAGAAACTCCAACTAAAATTCAATGGAGAGCATATAGAATACGTGTGTGATAAAATTTAAGTTTTGAGCTTACTATTAATTTTGAAAATTTAAAATTTTCAGCTTTAGTTTATATTTATGTATTTATCCAATAGCAAACACCCTTTCCTCATACCAAAATAAATTTGTAATTTATTTTAAGTAAAGGATTAAAAATAATTTAACTAATAATTGATAAAATTTAACATAACAAAATATTAAATGTCTAAGTCAAATTAATACATTTAAGGGGTAGCCGTTATGATAAAGTTATTAAATGAACAGCATGGCTTATGCTTACTCCTAAATAACAAACCCCTTGCCTTAAAAACATAAACTACAAATTATTTTAAAATATGAAACCAGCTGTTAATAAAAATACCAATGAAAAGTTTCAGACTCGTTACTATGGCTCAACTATAGCATATTGAGAGAATGACTTTAAACCAGTATGCTACTACACTCTCCAGAATGTTTATGATTAAGTTAGTAACAAATATACGTACAACTTGTTTAAGGTGTATACATTTTTAAGATGTTATACAATATATCTTACTATTTTTCACTGCAAACGTTCTGTTCACGAGTGAATCAAGAATAAACTAACAGTAATAATAATCGGAGAAGAGTGAGATCAAGAGTGAAAAACAATTATCTTTTGAATTAACAATATGAACTCTCGTTACTAGCTTACAACAATATTTTCCGCAAAATAACACAGTTTCTTGATGAGCCATTTTGGGAATTGAGTACATTGATGACAATTCGGTCGAAAAGTTATAAATTCCACTTGGTAGAAAAAATGGAAATTAATGATTTGAGACAATAATTTTGTAAGATGCACATTTACATAAACTGCTAATTACAGGAAGAACAAAGGAAACCTCTTGAATTACCAAACTCCATTTCAAGGTAACTTAATTGTTGACCTGATATATAAGATAACCGTACTTACATCGAACAAACCATCAAACATAGGCCTACACAATCAGTAATTAAGTTAAGTTAAAAAAAAAGAAAAAGACAATCACTTACTGTGACGTTAAATATTATAATATGTTAAATGTTTTTGTTTTTTATGCACATTTAATCTGTTGGATAAATGTGTTTTACGACAATATTTTTATTAGTGCCTTTACGTAAATGTTGTAATTGTTCTGATGTAAACTACTTACTGGATACATGATTTCTCAGGCAAGTAATATTTAATATATATTTCATATTATATTAGTAGCAATCGGTAAGAATATAGCAACTAACTTGGCTAATAAGGTAGACAATGTTATCTGATGTCGTAGAGGTAACAATGTTTCCTATAGGATGACGTAGAAGCTCACATTGCTCCGTAAAGGATGTCGTAAAAGCTACACAATGTCATCAAAACGATGACGACTTCAAGATTCGTTTCCATTTATTTTGTAAATTTAATAGAAACTAATTACATATGGATAATAATAAAGCCGAATTTGTCTTTCATTCGTAAATTCCGGACTTTTGTTAAAACAATATATTTTCTTTACTCATATGAATGGTTGTTTAGAAGTTTCACTGATTGAAATCGTAGAAATGTTTATATTTATTAAATATATAATGAGTTACTACAAAAAAGTGTCAAACATTCACCAACACTGATAACACTGATTCGGTGTTCCGTGGCTGATAATTAAACACCGAGTAACATAGACTCCATTATCAAAAGACACAAATTTCTAAAAACACTTTTGATTCGCATCACTTGGCACCCTACCAGGCGGCTGCAGCAACGGCGTGTAGGCGTTTTCTAATGCAGTAACTAATAGTTTTGCAGTTTTTACAATTAAAAACTTGTTTAAAATTGTTATCAATGCCGACAACTTTACATTCATAATTTTTGAAACACAGATTTTAAAATCACGAAATAAAAATTATAACTTGATTTTATAGTGGTATTTTAAAAGTTAATATTTTTTAAGTGAAAACTTCTTTAGTCGAACCGAGCATTTTTTGTATGAGGTAAAATAATTGACTCGCGATACGTATCTTTATATAAAACGCTTTTGCTTTCGTCGATGATTTCTTCTTCTTCTTTATTGTTTTATACACATACTAATATAAACCAGAAGTTGAATATATAAGCTCATAATAAAAGAAGAAGAAATCAACTAAATACAATAGTCAGTGGTCAGTTTAAAAGCTTAGGCTCAAAAGTTCCTCTACTGATGAAACGGACTTCCTAATTAAGTTGTGTTAAATTAGTTTACTTGGTACTGTAATACCTCTAAAATGGACATAAATAATTATTGCTTTCTCATTATTGCTTCACGAGTTTGTTTCCCGTCGTCGGCCTCGGATCCGAAGCTGCCCCTAATTGGATTTGTACTGCGAACTTTTATAGTATTTCATGTTTTTATTGATTTGTATGATCAGACGAGCTACTAGTATAAGGTCGTATAAAAAACAAAATGTGCAGAATATTCTTTTATTTATTTATTTTTGTTAGATAAAACCCCCAAAAAGTTTCATTCTAGTACATAAAACCTAAAAAGAAATAACTTGCCGTCAAAAACGTGCTTCCTGTTGTTGGATTTTACGTTAAAACTAGTTCGAGCAAATTAGAAAACCACTTGTGTACCAAATTTAGCCCAAATCGGACGCAAAATGCTGCTGTTAGAGTGATAAAACACAGTTATACAGATATATATATATCGTATATAATATATTATGTATGTATTTCGTTGTATATATATGTATATATACATTTTTAATGGCACCTTAAAACGTGTTCTGGGGAACATGATTAGTGCTCATTGACCACTCCCGACCTTAGTTCTCACAATAAAATTCACTGCAATAGCTCATATTTCCTATGGAAATTTTCTAATAATACCACCATTGTTGAAAAACTACGTGCTTATAAGTAATATTTTAGTTGGGTTCGTCGCAAAAGAGTAACATGAGCCTTCTCAAGGCTGACTAAACTGACAAAATACGATGAAACTACTCGAGCGGTATTGCACAACCTTGATCACGCGACCGTCTTAAAATTATAACCTGCAGCAGCCTTGATGCTGGTACCGACAGATTAGAAGCTCTTTAAAGAGGTTCGATTTACTAAAATATGTCTTTCAGTTAACTTATTAATATACTAACCCTGCTCGCTTCACTCACCAACACCAGCGGCAACCCATGGCAAATTCAATTTAAATAATTATTGTATATTCTGATTTTTTAAAGGACATGACGATTGAGCGGTGACATATAGGCTATACATCGCTAATGTAAGACAGAAATATATATAAACAAGTCATAATAATTCAAATTACTGCACGTGTTGTAATTTCACCATTAATTTATAAATAATAAACATTTCAAATTTGTTTTTGATATATCTAACTAAAAAAATATATATTAGATGGTTTAATTATTAATACGGTAAGACTTTTGTTTGCCTTTACTTAATTTAAAAACAAATTTAATTTTGAATAATGGTAACCCGATTCTAAAATTACCAAATTGGTTGCAGATAAACTTGTTTTGTAATAATTGTATTCCAAGCATATGTTTCAAATCTGTAGTTTTATCTATAATAGGTAACAACAAATAATGTTTAAATTGATCCATAATGCACTAAGCATTTTTCGTCGTTTTTTGTTTGTGTTTGATTTTAGTTTGTTCATTTATCTTTGAAAAGATCTAGGTTGTCAAGAATAATACACTGATTCGAAGTTGCTAAGTATATTGCTATGGTAATGAAAGTAAAGTAACGCGTATTGCTAAGCTTTAGATGCAAACAGCTGTTTTACCTGATATAGGGCTGGGAGTGAATGTTCACTATTTTTACTCTTAAAAATTAAAATTTTGCAAGATTAGTGTGCGTTTATGACCCCCATAATAACATACGGTACCTATATTTCGTATTTGTATGTTTGCTATAAGTTGATTCTATGTCAGTCATCCATTCATTACAAAGCCGCTTATATTTTTATATAAATAGATTAAACGGTAATTCAAACCTTCCGTAGAACGATTTATCTGTACAGTAAGTAGGCCTACGAATCACTATTGACTCCTTTGACAATGCTTTGTTCTTACACAATCGGGTCTCGCTCAAAGAACTTGTATTAATGCACGTAGTGTAGTAGTTATTTTATGTATTTTTACCGATTTCATTGATTGAAATGCTAAAGCGTGAAATCGTCACGCATAGGAACTAATATTTAAGGAATTTTTATTATTTATATGAAGACTTTATAGTCAAATATAACAAAATTTTAAAAAGGCATGTTTAATTAAATCACAAAACAATGTTTTCAAACTAATGCTTATTTTTAAAATGAAAACAGTTTAGCTTATTGCATTTTTATTTCTTCGTTATTTTTGTTTAGACTGGTTCAGTAAATCAAAGCCAGTCATTATTTTCGAATATACGCAACTTCGATAAAAGTTCGAACTACAGAAAGCAATTGATTTTAACCATAACACCACATCGCTCTCCACCCTGTTTATAACTAAGTTAATAATACATGCACGTACAACTGGTTTAAGGATCATAAATCGTGAGGTTAAAAAGCACATGACGTTTGCTTTTGAAGAATATGATGTTATAGAATGTACCTTACTATTTTTCACTGACTACCTTACTACATAAACAAACGTTGTTTTCATAAGAGAATCGAGGATAAACTAACGAGTATTAGGAGAGGAGTGGGATCAGGAGTGAACAAAATATAAATTAATTATACAAAATCATCTACGTTATAATAATTTATTATGTAGATTACAAACATATATCTGTTCTTTTTTACAGTGTACATCGAAATTTTACAAACTTTTGGTGACATTAATTATTTTAATATAAAATATAAATTTACATAAATCACGCTCGTTTATATCTTACAACGATATTTCCCGCAAAAATAACACAGTTTCATGATGAGCCATTTGGGAATTAAGTACATCGGTGACCACTTGGTCGAAAAATAATAAATTTAATACGGATCAATAATTGGGAAGTACAAAGTAAAGAGTTTAACAAAATAATTTCGTAGTACCGGTATGCGTATTTACATAAACTGCTACTTTTTGTTTAAAGTTCGTTCTTTTAATGTATTTATGTCTCGAAACTATTTACTTGATGCAACACTTTAAATTGTGTGGCTTCACTTGACCATAGTATCTTAACTATCGTTGCCATATTGAAAAATAAGAATTTTTGTTTGTTTTTGTTTTATAACAAAAACATTTTTAAAATGATTTTTCTTTTTTTTTATATAAACAATAAACGCAATGTTCTAAGACTGTTAGACACTTAATGTTTCGAAAATTAAACTTTAGGTGAATTTTAGGGACGATATTTTCTGTACTTTCAGTTATTCTTTCAAGTTTAAAATTGTTTTATACAACTTTTAAGAAGTCATAATACTAATGTTGGACTGCTTATTAAGTAAATAGTTTGTGAAACAAATATAAATTTGGTCAAATTATCCGTAATTTTAATCTGAATTGAGGAACTAAATAGCATGAGAAAAATGTATATGGTTAATTTCTTTAAAACGATTAGCAGTTGTAAAATGTATTATTTTACCTTAAAAATAAGGTAATTTTTATCTTTTTATCTGATTTCTAAAATAAATGTCATACCGTAGCGGAATTACTTATTAACAGTTGTTTGATTAACACATTTAAAAAAATGTGTGCGTTGGATTAATAAAATCACTGAAAAAAAATTAAAAATACCTTTATTCAGAAGTTAAATATAAATGATTGAACAAATAAATAATTACAAGTGTCTTACTTTTATTTGTGTTTATATTAACACCACTCCAAAATAAATATATAAAATTTATCAACAGCTATAAAAATAGATTTTTCATCCAACATGCAGGATGAAAATATTAAATACTAGGTAATGAAAATTAAATGTGCATTTTTAACGTTCTTGGATTAATCAAGACAAAGGTTAAATTTAATCATAATATTTACAGTTATATATTTTGCAGTTTTTACTAAAGGAATGTATTGAATTATTATGTACATAATTTAGTATATATTTACATTATAGTTATTTTCTGGTTTGTATTAATAATTCAAATGCAATGCGTTATAAATATCTGCCCCTCGAAACATCAAAATCAAACCATAGCACCATTTAATAATTATAATTTAAAATAATAATAATAATGTGTCAAATAGTTCTCAAACTGCCATATGCTTTTATTTCAGAAAATATGTAAATTTTTCTTTTGTATTTCCTTTTAATGAGACAATTATTAATTATTTTAAATAATTAAGTATTGTAATTTTGTCTGCAACAGTAGATTTTCTCTAGAAGTGATAGAGATCAAGTAATTTCAATATAGAAATTTATTATAAAAACATTTTACTTGTTTGAAAACGTATACAATAACCTTAAAACTATAAAATGGCAAAAAACTACACCAAAAAGTAACACACCAGGTCGGCCTCAAAAAAGTTACCTAAATTACCAATGACTATATAAACTCAGGGTCAATAGCCCTGGTATGTCTATTTGTAAAACCATAATCCTTAATGATTTGGGTATAATTTAAAATATGTGGTGCCGTTAATTATTCGATGCCCACCTATCCTAACTAAACTCCAATCATTCTGCTCATTTCCCTGCACTAATCTCGTCCACACAAATTTTATTTACCGGATCCCTTAAATCTCTAGATTCTAATCCAGATACCGCTAAAACCGAATTGAAGCCAAGCGCTAAATCATTTCGTGACGGTTTGAGATCTTGGGTCAAGAAGACTTGTTTATGTCTAGACGCATCTCGGGTGGTTACAACTTTAAGTATAAAGTGAAATTTTGTATGCTTCCGTTTAGTTTTACATACATTACTTAGCGATAAGTCGTTTGTAAAGTTCAGGAATGGCTAACTTCGGAAATGGTGTTTATTTTCGTTGTCATGCGCAGTCCTATGTCATTGAAAAGATAAGAATAATATTTTCTGAGATAAATAAGTTGTGAATTGAGTTTAAGTATAAAGATTTTTGTAATTTTCGGTTAATAATTCATTACATTACAATTATGTGTTCATGAGCATTTTCTTGTTCATTCGTTGACACCACTGTCACAATACGGCGGCAAGGTGTCTTGATGTAACTGTAGCCAAATATACAAAGTGTTGTAAAAAAATTATGATAGTATATTTTCATTTCAGTCAAGTGTTTAACGCTAAACTAATTTATAATTTATCCCCACCACATGCATTGTTTTTGGTGTGCTAAGTTCGCTGTAGATCCTTTGTTGACATTAATATCGTTTTTGTAAACCATCAGAAACAGCTGACTCTACCGAACCCACGACTTCGGTTTATTGTAACAGATTTCTCAAATAATAATAATTTCCGTTTCACAGAATATACAATAATCTTATATCTGTATTTGTGTTATACCTATTTTCATGTAAGAAGCCTAGTAACATGTTTTAAGAAAGCAGGATATGAAATCCCAGAATAATTATATAATGGATATCAACACAAAAGTCTTGAAATTCTTGAATTCGTTAATTGAAATTATTGTTCATAACGCCACACATATACACAGAAATTCTTATTTACACTTATTTATCTAATAATACAGATACAATTTTCGTACCTAACTTATATTTTAATTTAATTTAATTTTTATCGGGATATTGTAATGTTACTAAAAATTAATGTCGATTCCGTGTCAAGACATTGCGTCTTCAGCTTCTCACTCTTTAGCTCTACTTATCCGTTAAGCTTTGTCTAATCTCTGTTTCAAATCGAATCGATGCCGACTGAGGCAACTAGAATCTGTCATGATAGAGCATAGAGTAGAGCAGCGACCATAAGTGTGAATTTACTGCCACTATTGGTATCAGCTGCTGAAACAATTTAAATAATTGTTACATTCAAAGTAATTTCACATATTTACTAAAAACAACAAGCAATCAAAACCATTCACAATTAAAATATTGAAATATTTTTAAAATTGGATTTAATTTCATAGAGTGACGGGCTACTCGCTGCGAGTCTCTTAAAATGTGTGTCCATTCTCCAACACGCTTCCGGACAAGTAAAATAATCGATTATATCAAATCATGCGTTTCAAAATGGCGACTTTTTGACATTGTCCAACATAAATTACTCCAAACCCGTAAACTTGAACAAAAAATGTCAAGACACCTTTTTTGTATCCCTTTTAATTTCCTTGCTGATGGTGTAACTGTCAAAACAATCGGATAATAGTTAAGTTAAGTGTAATAGTTGGTTTGTTCAACCCGGCATCCTATACCAACACAGTAAATACAACAACATTGTGGTTACGTTTGCTGTTGTTATCTTTAACTTAAATAAACTATTATACTTCATCCGATTATTTGAGTAGTTACACCAAATGATAGAGAATTAAAAGTGTTCCGAAAAAGATGTCTTGAAATTGTTTGTTAAAATTTAAGGTTTTTTGGTAATTTAGGTTGGAAATTTTCAAACAGTTGCCATTTTAAAACTCATGATTGGAAATATTCGCTTTAGTTTACTTAACATAGATCATTATTAAGTATAAATGCACGTCACATTTGAACTCACCGTTCTCTAGATATCAATTATTTTGTAAAAACACATACAGACTGACAAAAAAGTAAGCACCGTAGACCCACCCATCTTTAAATAATTGTGAAATATGTTTGTGTTGATCTCAGGAACAAATCCACAAAAGGGGACCAGAAAGTTCGGGGACACCCTGAATAAAGTGTGGGGGGTCTCTGACAAAATAGTATTATGGAAAATTAGGAATAGGAACAAATAGTGAAAATTACGTAGGAAAGAGAAACTAGAACTTTGATTCGTGATGTTTTCTTGTACAAAATGATGGCCACTTGATACGTAAGGCGAATTACTAAAATGTCATAGAACCATTTGAGCTTTTCTGGTCGTTATAAAAAGGTATGCAAATTGTTAACACTATTGTAACCTTATTTTTTTGTTCATAAAATTATAACAAAACTAAGTAACTATTGTGTGACTATTTTCAATAGCGCACAGTAAACGGTGATTTTTGCAAAACTTAAATGATTAAAGTTGTACAATTATTTAAACTTAAATACCACATAAATTATTTTAAAAAACAGAAAGAGATACACAAATTTTGAACTCGGGACAGTTCTTCACCGTGAGGGAAAATCGAAATAGTATTACAAAATCCCAAATCCCGATCCCCTTCATACCAGACAAGTACAAAAATGTGTAATGGACACATACGGATGGTGATACATTATAAACAAACTCAATTTTAAAATAACCATGAGTATATGTGGTAGGAAAATAAAAATGGGAGGGCGCATTTATTCGTTAAGCCCAAAAATTGTATTGTAAATTGTGTTTACAATTTTGTATTATTGAAAAGACGGTAATAATGTAATATCCAAATCTGTTCTGAGGAACCCACTCCTATCATAAAAAATCTACAATTTGTAATGAACTTATATTACTTGTGATGCATTAAAGTCTAATTATTTATAAGGCATGAATTTCTATGGTAATAAATTAAAAATTGCTTAACATATTTTCATGTTAAACCGACATCCATATCAATCACTTCTTCAGGCTACAAGTATGACAGTAAGATACGAGTTTCTTGTAGTCATTCTGTGATCAAGTAAACTTGGCTATTGTTTATTTCATATTGTTAACTTAGTCCAATATTAAGAACTTTGTTATTATATTATAGAACTTTGTAATAAAATAATTTTCTATAGCTCGATAAACTGTCTTTATGAAATTCTGTACAATATTTTACGAAATAACACTTTCGAGCATAGCGAATAAATGCGTCAGCCGATTATTTATTTACTTACTAATACCTGAAATGCATGGATTTATAAGGCTTCAGTTTGTTGTATCATAAGTAACATGTGTCCATTGCAAAATTTTTGAGAGGGGTGGTAGGAGGAAGACAGGGGTTTGTTATAATGTAAATAGGTTTTCTAAGGTTCCCCCTTACGATAAACAGCTGTCCCGAGAACAAATTTTGTACCTCTGTTTTCGTTTTTTCGTAAATACTAGAGATGGTAAGTTTTCCAAAAAAATATTCTGTATACAATTTTAGTTTTCATCTTCGATTAAAAAATACATTACCATGATTATTAAGCCTTTCCTGCGCCAGCTTTTCGTTGGTAAGTACGCGTGTCATGGGAAGTATGACTGATGTTTCTCTCGGAGGTAATCCAGATACTAGAGCACTGCATCGTACATCGATGACGGATTGAGGTCCTTTAAAGTGTTGCTTTTCTACGAGGAATCGTAGTCCCACAGATTTACAGTAGGTGTCGTCGTTTGACAGCTGGGGTGGTGACTGCTCTAGAATGTAAGTATCAGCCTAGGCAAAATGTTAAGTCAATTCCAAAAGAGAATAGAAATGTCAAAAACTTTAAATAATAATCAAAAGGGATTCAATAAGTATAAAAGCGGGACTAACATCTTTAAAATTAGCTTCGTATTTTTTGTATATTCATGTATTAATCTTAACAACATTATTTTTTAAATATTTACCGCAAAAAAATGAGCATATTTTGGATGAAGGGGAAAAGGAGGTAGAATAATGCAATTTGGTCTGATATGTGCCCTTGGGCTAATAGACAGTCTTCTACTCACTCTTTATTGGTGGGGGAAGCAATTCGAGTTCTGGGTTCTTTAAAACAAATTAACCTCACCACCACAATGCGTTCTGTAAGCGTCATTACATATTAAACTATCAAAACCTAGTTTCAAAAATGAAGATTTTCAAATTGAATTCTGAGATTTGAAAATGCATTGAGTTCGAAAATGTTGAATTCATAGTACAGATTTAGATATTTTTTCATATGCAAGTTAAAACTATTTATATAATGTATTTTTATCGCCTTAAATTGTATAGGATATTCAACTAAACTAATTTGTTTAAATAATTTGTTTTTCATGTCATGTAGCAGGCCTTTACCTCTGACAGTTCCCCACTACCGCTGGTATTTTCTGGCTTCATCACATTAACATTAGTTCACTTTAAAATAAATGTGACAAAGCTTGCAGATGACAAGGTAAGTGGTGAAACAGCTTCGCAATTACTAGCAGAAGGCACTTTAAAAAAAATAAAATTACTTCAAAATTAAATAATAAACTCAGACCATGGGAACAACTTTCAGTAAATCTTGCACAAAATATTAATTACAATATTCTTGGTGTGTAGCACTATTCATCTCAGCAGCCATGCAAACTATGGATTTTACACTAATAACTGTCATTGCGTTTGTTTTTACGTATATCCCATTCCCACCCCCATTCTAAGTAGAGCCATGGAAATTTTACAACCAAAACACTTAGTAAGTCATATGTTTACCAAAAATGGTTGAAATTGGCCCATAGGTTCCAACTATGAAGGAATAATACACTTATCCATACAAACACAATTTTGTATTTGTATTATTATTTCAACCTAATCTAAAAAAGGTTGGTTGTGAAGAATAATTAACTGATTCTAAATTTGCTAAGTTGGTTACTATGGTAAGGAATATAAATACATTCAAGAAAATTGGGTTTGTTCAGTATAGACCGACAATAGAAATTTTTCTGTTAAGTCTTTGATCCCAATCGTCTGTATTATCTTTTATAGAGCTGGAAGTGAACACCTATATTTTCTCAATTTTAAAGCATTAAAATATAAATTCTGTAAAATTATTTCTTAGTGAGCGTCTATTACCTCGTAAGAATGTACTCAGTAGTTTTTGTTTTACGTTGTCAAAACTGCTTATATAAATACACAAAATATGTTATAAATGTATATTACTTTACACAGTATATTACTACAGGATATATAAAAAATATACACATTTTGGGTAGCATACTTTGAGCAATCTTTAGTTTATGTGTTAAACCAACAGTAGGGAACAGTTTAACAGCTATTTTAAAAACGTTATTAAAACATTTTGCTCGATGTTTTTTGATAGTTATGCTATTAGATTGGAAACTAAACGAGCTACAAAAATTTACTCTTTTATGTATTTTTAATTTCTCGTTTAACATTTTATAATGGTCGCCATATCGAAACTATTTAATTATAGGAACAAGTTGATTATCTTATCTTCTAAAGCGAGAGATAATTGTCTGTCTGCTAAATGGATCTGGAATCTCCGTCTAAGGATTTTTGATTTTTTGATTTTATATGGGGCTTTTGGCGACGAGAAATCGATTGGAAATGGTCACCAGTCTGGGAAAATTCGTTTTCTACGTCTTTTTATTAAATTAAAAAGTGAAATTTGTCCATTTTAAACAATACAAAGCACAGCTGATGCAAATGTTTTCAATGTCATTACAATAATCATCTGTTTTCTTTTAAACGAAGCACAGCTGATGCAAATGTTTCAATGCCATTACAATAATCATCTGTTTTCTTTTAAACTGTATTTTATTAGAGGTAAGCCTAATGTTGTATCTATTTATAGTTACCATGGCAACGAATACTTCTGCTAAATAAACATACCCTTTATTTAGTTGTTTAATGTTATAGGCCTAACCTAAACGATGTTCACGGAAATTTGCAATAATAGTTATTGACGTGAGCGAACTAGGCCCTGCTTATAATCGAGCTTTAGCTCGGTCTCCTGGTACTTTTAATAATAGTATCTTAACGTTAGTAGTTATTTGGACATTTTAAACTTAATCGGGTAAGCCATTGTATAGATATATTATTCAGTAAAAAGGACAAAATGGCAGATAGCTAGTAAAATAAGCGTTTTCAGACATAGTTTAAAGGATAGTTTTTATTTATTTTGGCCCATCTAAACACTCTCTGAACGCCAAGTACTATAAACATAACTTGCATATTATGAAAACTATAGCTTTCCTTCCGTAATTAAAATTAATTGAATACTTAACCTAATGCATAAGGACACCACTAAAGTGAGTCTATGCCATTCAATAATTTATAATATTTTTACGAAGAAATAAAATTTTTATGTTTTAAAAATATTCATTATTATCTGAGATAGCCTTAACCATCTGCTATGAAATGGAATATGTTTTTTATTCAAACATAATAATTTTACAATCCTAGAATTGTACTTCCTGAGAAAATCCCAGTAATATTTAGTTGATATTTATGTAATTAGAAATGAAGTAATGGCAGAGTTGAATTCTTAAGTTAACCAACATATAAGCAAAAAACTAGCGGGGAAAACGGAACGGGGGCAGGAGTTTTTAAATAGAGAGAGAAGCTTATAACCGGTATTTTGGGAAAGATTCTTGGGCGAGACGAGGTGTCCTGGGAGAGAGGGAACTTCGGGGTGTAGACTCCTGCGTGTGGTCAAGGAGAGGAGGGACTTTTTCCTATAGGTGTGCTAGCCTACTTGGAAGTCGTGGTAAGGAACCTGAGCTTTCCGACCGTAGACAACATTACAGACTAAAGGTGAGGGCACAGTTTGTGAATGTTAAAGGGACAATTATTTTGTGTAAATTTTGGGTAAGAATCAGTTTCTGTAGGTTGGTGTGTAGAGCGAGGAGGTAATTTTAAAAGAATTCATATATGTAAAGTAGAAATTTGTACTTAGTTTTACCATTTGTGTAATGCATTAGTTTTAGATTAAGTTGTTATTGGGGTGTGTATCATACCGTGTTTGAATTAAATGTATCTACAACTTTTGAATAAAATAAATATACATATTATATTATTATACACGGTGGGAGCCAAGAAAAAGGACGTTTTCTTTAAATTTAATAACTCGATAACTAAACATAGTTTAATGTTACAAACCAAATTTAAATATTTACATGTTTTTGCTTTTTCTACTTATGTGATAATGTCCATCAAGTGTCGTCCTTTCACATTTACACAGGCCTCCCACTCTTCTGCATACTCGCTGTAACCTTCTGCAACATTAACTGAGGAGTTGCAGCGATCTCGTTCCTTATGCACAGCTTTAGTTCAGCAAAATTATGGGGCTTAGAAACAAAGACTTTACTCTTTAGATAGCCCCACAGCCAACAGTCACCAGGGGTCTGGTCTGGGGATAGTGCAGACCATGAAACATCACCAAACCGGGAAAACAAATATCCCGGAAACAGTTGACGTAAAACTCATTTGATGTGACAGGTCGCACCATCCTGTTGGAACCAAATAGAGTTTATGTCAATTCCTAACTGACGTTACTGTGGTATCAGAAAATTTCTGAGCATGGCCACATAGCGTTCTGAGTTAACAGAGACAGATATTCTCATATCGTTTTGAAAAAAAATTTGGGCCAATGATCCCAAACCGTACCACTCCACATCAAACAGTCACATTTGTGGATGAAGTAATCGTTCATGAAGTTCTCTTGGATTCTCTGCAGATCAATAACACAAATTCTGTTTATTAACTTTTCCCGACAATTGAAAAAGTGTTTAATCCGACATGACCAGTACTTGTAGAATATTCGCTTCATTTACAAGCTGCAATAGTTTATGGCACACGGTAAGACGTTAAGCGAAATCCCTCTCGTTTAGTTTCTGTGCCATCACTATGCTATATGGATGGACATTTTAATCCATAATATTGCAATATTCTGTGGACAGAAGTATTCGTAATTGCCAAAGCAATTGATTGTTTACGCGCTGAGCGCTTAAGACTCTGCATCACACTTGCGCAAACTATTTCAATGTTTTCCGGAGTTCGAACTGTCCGAGGTCTGCCACTAGGTTTGATTTAGAGTGCAGAAGCCGTGTTCTGGAAGTTATCAACCAACCTTAGAATAGTTTTTCAACTTGGTTGGTACCATGACGACCAACGTTGAAGTAAGCACGAAACCGACGTTGAGTAGAAATCACATATTTATTACTTTTGAAAAATGATTTTATAATGAATCAAAAGCACGATGAAGCGGTAACCCTGATGATCTATTTAAACTAACCTCAAAACGGCATTAACTAACAGTTATTTGCCGCAAGAGTGAACTTTCCAACATTTGTAACAGCTGAGTAATTACAGTAAAAAATAAGTAAGTTTTTTATGGCTCACCCTTTATAATTATAGGACATTAGTTTGTAACCCTTACATTAGAGCTAAGGGAAAGTTATCGTTGTTAAGAAAGGTTTGTGATACATCCGAACAAACACACCAAAAAATAACTTTTAATAAAGCAGGTTAGACTACAGATTAGAATGCATGGTCGAATACGATTTAGTACGGGTAGTATGTTAGAATTTTATTAAAACGGCTTTTGTTAGAATTAATACACCCAAAAGAGATTTGTTGCCCTCAGATTATTTTATCATAAACATTGTAGAAACAAAGTAATATACGAATGTACGCCCTCCGGAGAGGATTTAGGGGGGTTGAAAGGGTACAAAAAATGTTTCCTTTTGAATTAGTAGGTACACGTTGGACGTTTTGAAAAATAATATTAAATATAAAAGTTGTAGCTTAATAAAATACGTTTTTTTTAAGACCACATAATATACATGATCTTTTAAGGGATTTAGATTTCGTGCTTTGGGAAAAATAAGGAAAAAAAGCAAAACAACTATTCCATGCTAGAAAATTATAAATTTTACAAAGCCTCTTTCTAACATGTGAATGAAGGAAAATAATCCACCCCACCCCCCCCCCCCCCCCCCCCCCCAACGAAACAAGAGGATGGACGTTAGGGAGGTGTAAAAGGAAAATAGTGTTTTTTTTAACATAAACATTTGAATAAAAACAATTTGTTGTTAAAATTTTTATAAAACATTCGGATAAATTTAATTTATTGCTTCAACTGTTTTTTGAGACATTGAGCACTTCTCAGTGCATTGAGGAAATAGTTAAACGGGTTAAAAGATAAAAACTCGTTTGAAGAAGAAAAGACGCGTATAGCTGGAGACTAAACAACATTTATAATATACGTTAAATGTACACTTTGTTGCTTACATCAATACCTTTAATTTAAAACCATAAACTTCCTTCTTAGATTTATAGAACTCACGTAATGTTTAAAAAATATCGCTATTTACTTCATCCGCACCATGCTATATTATAGCTACTGGCCTAATAATAGTTAGTAATTGTATTTAAATTATACATTTTATGCTTGGATGCATATTTAAGTGTACATATTCCGTTTTTTGTACAATTCCATACCCCCTCCCGGATGGGTTGAAATCCGTAGACTTTTTTTCCACAATTTAAATGTTAACAAATACTTGTAGCAAAAAATCTCAATTCAGTGTATTACTTATAATAAAACTTTTATTTTATCTACATTGAGTGTGCAACAATGAACTTATGCAGTTATGGAAGTTACTCATGCAGTTTCCTTCAATACCATTTTTATAAAATTGCATTCTAAGTTTTTAGAAATACATACTACAAACTTTTTAGTCTACTTACTGTAACATACTTAGTATCTACATACTTCGTAATACATATATTAATAACTAACTCAACTAATATATTACATTTTAGATAAAGTTTTAGACTAACTTTGACTCCATTGATGTACCAGACAACGTTTGGAGCTGGGTATGAAGGTGCGGCAGTACAGTTGAGCACTACATACTCTCCTTCCGAGTAACTAGCTTGTATTCCTGCGATGGTAGGGTCGTATTTAGGATAAGCTAAAACACGTAACAGTAATAAGATAAGATTTGAAATTATTTTCTATTGTTAATTATTTTTAGTCGTTGATATTATGCATTTTTTGTCATTTCGTTTGTATTTTGATTTTAGATTTTAGGAGAATTATTGACATACCACTGTGTTGCACTTAAGTATTGTAACATTTTCACAAAGAACAAAAATAGTAGTTGATATTTGTAAATGACTAATTATTTTACATTACCAATTGCTTGTATTATGCATTGCTTGTAGTACAAATGCAACTATTATCAAATATTAATTAATTAACTATGCAGTAGATAAAATGTGTATAATTAATATTAATACAAATACAATAATTAATATTATTTATTTTAAATTGTATTTTACATTTAATCAATTTTATAAAATATAATATTACCAGGAAACAACCCCTGGTGGATTGCTTTGTATATCAAACAATTGATGTATTATTAAAATCTTTATGAATTATAATATCAAAGGTAAGATAATAAATAATTTACATTATGATAAAGCAGGAGTTATCATACATGTTGAAAACAACAATGATTGATAACTTTGGTATAAATAAACCATAATTCATATCTCAAAAATGCTAATTGTTTCAAAGTAATTAATATAATGTTAATTTAACGTCGTCAGTAGTCACTTTTCGAATTGCAAAACGACGGCAGTTTCGGATATTCAGCCATTATCAAGTTATTGGATGACATCCTCCGTTTCATGGAACACTTAACATTAAAAAAAAAAAACACGTTCACAAACCTTTAAATAAATTATTTACAAAACACATTTAATAAAATCATATCCTGTGAGCTCATCGTCCCGTACTGAACTGTTTTTGTTCCATGACGACGGAGGATGTTCTCCAATAACTTCATAATGGCTGGATAGCCAAAACGGACGTCGTTTTATAAAACGAAAAGTGACTAGTGATGTCGGTGGGATTAATTTATATTAATTTATCCGAGGAATATTAATTTATAACAGTAGTTGGAATGGCGACAAACAAAATAATGGTTTAAAGTAATACATCAGCTGTGTGATTTTACCGCTGATGAATAGTCTACATTGAAGTCAGATTAAACAGCTGATTAGTACCGACACTAATATTAGTCAACACTAAACTGTTTTATTTTAAAAGGACAAATATAATTTTTGGAATATAGTTTCCCCAATTAATTAAGGCCATTCCGTTTAGATTATTATGCAAAGTTAGTGAGTGATTGCACAGTTGTTTCGGGAACTTGACAGATCTGATTAAATATTTTGATAAAATAACTTCTCAATAGCATAAAATGCATTATAAAAAATAAACTAATAAACAGAATAGCCCGAATACTTGATATTGCAAACTGTTTCTAGATTCTATTTTTTAGGAGATTAACAGCTGCTAAAAAACAATAAAGGAAAATGAGTACTTCTTACTGAAAACAAGCTAAAAAAATAGTGTTGTTTGAACTTTTATTGTAGCTATGAAATTGATTACAAACAAACATTAATAAAAGGGCATTTAAAAGATAAATAAACCTTAAATCTTGTGCATAGCATATTGTTTCAAATGCTTCGTCTGCTTGATTTTATTAGATTTGTTTTAGATATAAATATCCCGCCAGATATGATCTACAAAAAAATAAATATGGAACAGAAAAACTAATACAAAAAGGGTTAAAATTATTTGTTTGCATGATATTAAACCAACATGGTTAGAAAAATGGAAAGAATAAATATTGAGAAGAACAGAATTTCTGTAATATCCTGTAAATTTTCTTTAATTCTGTAAAATATGTAATTTCCTTGAGAATTTACTTTAGTATGAGATGAAGGAACGTTTAATCATAAATAAAAAAACAGAGTAAATAATTCTTTCAAAGTTGTAAACTACACCTTAGAAAACTGATCCGACATTTCCACCCCTTTAACTTGCACAGATGCAAATTGAGCTACTATTTTGAGGCTGTAACTGGGCTTCTTAAAGTTTGTTTTATAAGCGTTTTCTTTCTCCCCCCCCCCCCCCTGCAACAATGATTGTTGTTGCTTAATATTAAAAAAATACTTTTATCATATTGTATTGATAAAAATTTTGAATACTTTTATCATACTGTCTTGATACAAATTTTGAAACTTTTATCATACTGTATTAATAAAATCTCAAATACTTTTATCATGATGTATTGATACAAATCTCAAAAACGTTTTATCATACCGCAGTGCTAAAAATCTCAAATAATTTTATCATATCGTATTAACAAAAATCTCAAATACTTTTACTACACTATCTCGATAAAAATCGGAAATACATTTTTATCCACCATTTTATTCTGGGTTTTGAAGAAAATGAAACTTTTATAAAATACTTTACGTAACCTGTTTTCCAAAAGGGTTTGACTCTATAATAAGCTTACAAAAATAATTAGGGGTTATTCACCAAAAGACTATAAATAAACCCAAGTTTCACAACACTTACAAAGTACTGTCATATTTAGATTCCTAAAGTCTATGGCAAAGTTAGGTGCTTCTGTGGAGACTTCACACTTGTAGTTCCCGGAGCTGGGAAAACTGAGATCTGTAAGCGCCACATTGAACATCCCTGATACCGACTCCTGTTAAATAATATACATAATAGTAAAATAAATACATCATTACATATATAAACAGTATACTAGTTTTAGTGAAACATTTTATAAACTAAATAGAGTAATTAGTGTAGCATTTATTACAAAATACTTGGTTTACTTGCATCTTTATTGTTGATTAGTTAATCACTTGAGTTATTCAACAGAGTATAAGGTTCTTGTGGAGAATGCGGTAATCAGAGGTAATTCAAATAAAATACCATATGTTTACATCAATTAAAATGTATGAATAACAAAATATATAGAGTGAAATTAACAACGGCATTAAAGTCAGTTTCACAAAAATATTAGTATCATTAGGGCGTAAACATAGCTTTTAGGCATCGTCATTAAGCATTAAAATAATAATTTAACTATAAACTTTGTTTTGAAATTACAAATTGAGTTGCGACCGAACTATTTCAACAGTTCGTAAAGTATAACTTTACCACGTACACAAATTTGTAGGATTTATTTTCCTCCATTATTTAAGATACACTCAAAACTTCCAGTCGTCAATAACAGGAGCAGAACATTATTTCGACTGTTGTATAATAAGGCAATGAAAAACATTGTTAAGCAATTAATATGTCATGGCAACTGATTTAAACACCCACTTTAACAGACAAACAGCGCTATAAGTTTTACTGTATTGTTTGCATATTGGAGAGGTTCCAAATAAATGAACATGCTAATTTGGTAAGCCTCCAAAATATAGGACTAATTAATGCGTGAAATTATATTGTTGTGTTTTAAAGTGTTTATTTGTAATTTAGTCAGATTTTTTTACTTTAGGAATTAAAATTAGAAATTTGAATTTAGAAATACAAACTCTAGTCTGAATTAAAAAGAACCCAAGATGGTTATTAGTAAACAGAATAATTTATAGACATCTTGGTACTCCTGCTAAAGAAGTAGGTTTGGGTTTCATATTTAACGCGTTTTGCTTGTTGGGGCCCACAATCTTCAGTGACTTTCTTTGTAAGTGAATGCAAACTCCAGCATTGATTTTATATTAATACATTATAGTTGACTTTATTATATTGTGTTTGTTCTTTCGGTATTAAAGCATGGCTATCTAGTCTTCCCATGGGTTGCGACAAACTAAAACTTGTTTGTAAGTTTATTGAGACTAAAGTTCTTTTCAAAACAGTATAGAACCAGTGGAAATCTATAAGATTAGTTCTACAAGTTTTAACATACATATATCGATCAGTTTTAACTATATATTTGATTATGGGAATATTTTGCATATTTCGCACGTATTAAATTGTTACAACTAATGGACAGCCCAGTATTAACATATAGAAGTTATTTTTGTTCCCACATGACTTTGAGCCAAGCATCTATCATCACACCTTTAATCGAGATATTAACTTAGATATATTGTAATTTGTGTTCATTTTTCATTCATCTTTCAATATTATCTTCTCACTTATGGGCAATTAGACTCGTCGCATTTAGCACGTGTATGGCAGTTGGATGTGCCAATATTTTGATTATTCTATTGGTCCTGTAAGTGTGTCAAAACATTTTACTGTAGCAAAATGTGTAAAATGTAAAAAATTTACGAAATGTCATAGTTTTCTCAAAATCGTATATTGATCGTGCAATCGGTTTTTTATATGACCTGATCATTTTACTGCAGTAAAATCCTCCAAAAACGTTTCACTGATTTTAAGGTTGCAAGCATTGTTGTGTTATTTGTGGGGAGCCTGCGGTAAAAAGGAAACATGTTTACTTGTTCGTTGAATGCATTGTAAAAGTAATAAGTTTCTTAAATTTCTAATGAGCCAGCCATTTGAATTTAAAATATATTAAAGTATAAATCTAGTTCCTATAGCCACAATAAAACTTGCGACTTTAAAGTTTCATCCCTCATTTATATATTTTTTACATTTTGTTGGGGGTAGTTGTGTAAAAATGCAAGTTAGTCCTATGTGAGCGAAGCGAAGGAGTCAATAATCCCAGGTCAAAAGGCCAAAGTTCAAACTCGAAAAGAGCAGTGCATAATCCAAAGCCACAAGGTTGAGGTTCAAACTCGAAAAGCGCAGT
>JAGFPH010003128.1:41290-58788 GCA_018207615.1 Philaenus spumarius | reverse complement strand
AGCCAACATCGCCGTTTTGAATGTAGGGAGCCGAGCCTTAAAGTGTTGTAATTGTTTTTTTGTCAATATAACAAATTACAAAATTAAGCTCCAAAACGCAGAGAGAAAGTTTTAACTATCCCATATGGTAATTATAATATGTTATTACTATTTATTATTATTATTATGTTGCGTTAATTAATGCAATATAATTAATACCGCTTTATCATTAATAATAAAAATTTAATTTTGTAATTTTTTGTATTGAAAAAAACAGTTACAACACTTTAAGTCGGCCGATTAACATAGGACAAACACACAATTGTTTATATTTAATGATAAATAACGATATAGTATCGATTTTTTTCTCAAATAATGATTATTTATTACATTTTTAAATATGAACTTCTCTAGTACATTTTTGTGGCTTTATTGTTGTAAACCGTATTTAGTAGGCCTAATGTTGATTTAACTAAGAAAGTTTATAATGCTAGTACAGCCCAAAGTTGGCCAAATGTAATCAAATTTGGTATCAAAATTATCTAGAAAATATCATGAAACGAAATATGATATCGTTTTTTCATTTTCACTTAAGACATACAGAATTGAAATTGTATACTAGAGTGTTCTACAGGTTCACTCAGGCGGCATTAATAAGGGTCAGTTTTATGACGGTTGAGACCGACCCTAATTACCCGCACCCTCTTGCCTCAACTTAACCTGAGACAGGCTATAACCTCAAACGCGTTTCAACGACAATGTCGTTTAGTTGCTGTAGCCCGTGCATAACTGAGGATGGCGACATTGTCGTTCAAACGCGTTTGAGGTTAGTAAACGTATTTATTGTGAGATTTTGTGTTCATGTTTTATTTTATCTAAGAATCTATAATTTATAAAATGTTTTTCAAAATTTGTTGTTGCCTAGCGAAGCCGAGCGTTCAAAAATTACAATTTATGAATAACATTATTTTAAAATTACTAACTAAAATAATTTGTAATAGGAACTTATAACTACTTTGTATAGAACGTGTCTGGAATAGTTTAAGTTTCTTACATGAAATATAACATTTGCATTACAATATTCTGCATATATAGCCTATACACATATATAAATATTTGTAATTACTGCAATACCTTTCGAAATAATGGTACGTATCAATATTTTTAGACCAACTTGAATAAGAGATTAAATACAGTCATATCTGTTTTAAACTGAAAAATTACACTAGTTGAAGTGATCTTGTAAATATACTGGGATGGTTTTATTCGAAATGTCTAGTCACCACATAAAACAAAAGGAAACCTTATTTTTGTGTACTTACATCTAGATTTACACCAGCTGTTGGGAAGACCAAAGTCTGTGGTTTGATGTCCGGTAAAAAGCGAAAGAATTCGATTTCATCCTTGTACCATTTGACGGAGTTGAGCAGAGCACCTTCAAGGTCGAATTTACAAGTGAGGTTGGCGGTCATTCCACGGTCTGCGAACTTAGGTACAATGAGCTCGGTCAGCTTGAGGCTTTGTACGACTAGAAAAATAAATAAAGCAATATGTAAACTAAGTTTCAGACGATGAGTTGAAATTCCTTAAATGTGACGATGGAAAAAAGGTACAATAAATCAAATGTTTAAACTTTCACGGTTCTGTTGCTGCTTCAAGTTTAACTAAATCGAAGTGGTAACATTTTCTAAAAGTTGAGTAGTCTGATCATACATTATTAACAAAATATTACACTATTACGAAAATAGTCTATATATATAAAATTCAATGTATGTTTGTACGTTTGTCTGTATGTTTGTCCTTTATGCGTTACCAAACCGTAAATCCGATTGCTTTGAAATTTTGCATAGTAACACAGGTTAACCCTGGGAAGGTTTTAGGCCATTTACCAAAGTCCTAGGACACTAGGGCTACGCCCCAGTGGCCCTCAAAGTTTCAATGTTAATCTTATGGAAGGTCAATCTTAAGGAAGAAGAAGAAATATTTCTTTTGATTTTATCAGAAACAGCTGTTCGTATGAAAAGCTTAAAACAGCTGATTTTGATCAACAGCTGATTTTGATCAACAACTGATTTGGATCAAAAACTGAATATAATTTTAGGTTAGGTAAATCAAGCAATGAGCAGAATCCCATTATAATTTACATCGGCCCTCAGGGATACGAATTACAGGCTTTCAAAGTTTCAAATTAAGCAATAGCAAAGCATTGCCGGGTCAGCTAGTATTTAATAAAATTCTAAAAATATGTTGAAAAAAGAAAGCAGTCGTATGACTGCCGACAGAAGTGAAAACTGTCATGAATATATATCGGTGGTTATATTGGTTTAAACCGAAATTTGATTAACATAATTTTAGGTTAAGAATATACTGAACCAACACATGCTCTTTAATGTATTTAAATGAATTACCATGGCAAAAACGTTAGCAAGCGAGACATTTAAAAATAATAAACAATTATTTTGCCATTTTAGCATACATATTTTCAACCTGAAATTTCTATAGTATTATTCTAATAAACCTAAATTTGACATAAATATAAATTTTCATGTTTAAGTTTAAATTGCAACATTTAAGTTTTTTTTTTGCAATTTTTTGCAAACTAAAACAACGTTTTAACAATGCACAGTATACTCACATTAAACTTTAGTCGTAGTCAATTTAATTGTACTTATATACTTATATACAGGGCACTAAAGTTACATTTACAGTACAGTACAATAATAAAAATTATAGTCAAGATGTCAAAAAAACTTTACGTAGACACAATTTGATATAATAAACAACCTTCCACGAAGACTGAGCACAACACGTCATACAGTACTTATAGGTACAGATATACTGCTCTTACTGCATGTTGGTGACGCGAACTCATAAGATTTCACCCATTCAAAAATCGCACAACGTGCTTAAAGAAGTTTTCACTTCAAAAATATAAATTGTATTTACTTAATTTTCAGCATCACGGAAATCATCATACCGCTCATCGATTTCAAAATTGTGTATTTATAGCTCAAATAAAAAAAAGTGTCTACTAAAAATCGTTACTATGAATTTGATTACTCTGATTTTCTATTAAAATATTTACTCAATGCCAGTTAATAAAATAAAAAGTTTTGGTAACTTGGAAAACTATATGATGCTGAAGCAGCTATATCGGAGGTACCGACTTAAGTCAAATGATATCAATTGTAACGTATTTTTAAACCTTTGGAATTTATAAATAACACTTTTATACATACGTATATTCTTTACAAGTAGATTGTATTAATCTTATTTGAGTGAAAAGTATGTTTAAACTCTTAAGGAAATGTACCTACTGCAGCCTTTTACTTGAATAAATAAGACTAGGGTATGTGTTAATCCACAAAGATTTATTATAAAAACATTTTGTTTTTGTTTTTTCAAATACTATAGTATTTTTTTTTTTTTTTTAAATAAATTATAAATAATTTAATAAGTGACCACACAAGATGTATATTCACGTTCACAACTAAAAGTTCAAGTAGAAATATTATAGTAGCCTAATATATTTGTAAATCTCACCCCTAGTCTGTAGAAGGAAGAAGAGACTTCTTAGTTAAAACTCTAAATGAAGTTGCAAAATTCCCAGGATAATTTAGTGGCTCCATTTACAGCTCGAATGTAAAAGGAATGAACTGATATAGTTGTATTGTGTTTGCTAAGATCGCACGAACAGTTTGACGTATCAAGACCAAATTGTGCATAGTGTTTCACTAGCACAAGAGGGAGCTAACGCCGTAAACATTATTTGTAAGTTGGTGTTATTGTATATCACCCTAAAACAATAAACTTTGATTTGTCATTAAAATAAAGATCTGAAATTTACCATAATAGTTGTTTCTTATGTTACATTTTGATTACTTTCGATTGTGGGATGAAAATGGACGTACCAACAAATAAAACTGAAAATATGAATTAATTTAATTTTGTACATGTATTTCATAAATGATGAATAGAAAAGTTAAATCGATAGAATTTCGGTCATTACCGTCTAAGGGATTAAAATTGAGCCTACCCCTATACAATAAATTCCACAAACGTCCTACAAGCTAAAAAGCTGAAAACTGGCACATATTTATTAGGAGAAATACAAGAAAGAAAGACGACTTGATTTTTTTAAACTTGAGTCTAAGCAGTAAAATTGTATAACTGGCATTAAATCAAATAATAATTATTCGAACACTTGCTTGAAGTAGTTAATACATATTTAGTACGTACGTGAGTAACATAGGCCTATAATATAACAGCTGATTTCACCCATCATCTGTAATACTAAAACAAAACCTAGCGTAGATTATACTTTGGATTTACATTTACTTCAATAAATATAAGCCTTGTGAAGTTGATTTTCTTAAAATATTAGTTAAATAACCAATGTAGGCTATAATAAGTTATAAGATTTGCTTTGAGGTTGTAAACTGTATATATACAATGTTTTATCGTCATTATACAGTATTCGTCTATACAAGTTTAAAGAAGATATACCTATTCGTTTAACTTCGGAAACATTCGCACATCTTCGTAAAACATTAATTTCTTCTCTGTAATATTAATAACTTCCAAATCATTTGATCTATCAATACGAAATAAAAACCAATTAAAAGATAATACAGTTTTTCTATCTGTCTTGAAATATGTAAATAAAAAAATTTTACAAATAGGCCTACAGTTTTATAATCCTTATAATGTACACATTTACTGAGTTAAAAAGCCACGTCAGCATAGTTATGTAGGCCTAGATAAAGTGTGTTGTTTATAACTAGTACTAGTAGTTCTGTGAACAGTAGACCTCGCTCGTTGAAATAACAAATGTGGTTTTGAGATTAGGTTAAAAATAGTGTGCCAGTAAGGAAGTTAGCACAAGGTTTAGCCAGTGAAACATTATTTACAATTCCCTCGATTCCGGGATTTCTATTTCTCGTTTTTATTTCTTTTCTTGAGCTTTAACTGCTAAAGGTTTTCTTTTAGAGGCATTGTGTTTTATTTAGGTTAATAATGCGTAAGATAGCTAAAAATATCGCGTTATAGAGGGACAACATACAATTAAATATTAAATAACTCAAACATAAAAACTGGTGTTTAGTTAACTTAAGTTCCATATCATATTCCAATATTAGAAATAATGAAAACAAACTATGTTAAAACGTCGTGATATAGATCTGAACCCATGTAACAACACTTCCCACGGTGTCCTACGGTCATTTTTTGTATGTCCTTTATCGCCGCGAGGTTTCATTTGTTTCATCTCATTTTGTAATTCAAGTAAAAAGCTAAGTCAAATACTTTTATGAAATTTACAATGATAATTTACAGGTATACAGTTCAATTCTTTGATTTATCCTCTACAATTTTTTATAATATTTTGGGCATATGATATATTCCTAAATTACTATCCAAAACAGGCCTAGTTTTGTTAGCAGTCTTGTAGTAGGAACATAAAAACTGGTGTTTTCAAAATAAGAAATTTGAAATTGATTAATATTTTTATACAATTCTATTTAGAACTAAATTACAAAACTTTTTTACATTTATGAAAAAAAATTACAATAATTTTTACTACTTTTTATGTAGGCCTAAAGTTAAACATTTTCCTTTCGTTACTGAACGTGATTGTTTCTTGAGCTAATAACTTTCTTAATTTTACTTCAATAATTTTTTTTACTGGCATGTATGAATTCTTTAAACCTTTATCTACAAAAAATCTATGGAACACGTTTGAATTGGTTTAGAATAAACGTATAAAAACATGGTTGAAATACAAAAACTTGGACGATTTTTAACAAATTCCAAGGTTACGGCCATTTTGTGAGCTTACCGTTAGAAATACGGAAAAAATCAAGAATACAATTTTGTTTAAAATTAAATTTTCTTCTAGCGAAATGTTATTAGTTTTTAAATTCGACTTACGGTTAAGCCACAAACTGGCTTTGGAAAAATCCTACACTGAGAGAAACGGTCCAGCCGCCATTTTTATTTTATTTAAGGTGTTAAAAATGAAAAATGGAAAAAACCTTATATATACATGACTCGGCCTAGGAATAAGGAACATTCATGCAAAAAATCATCAAAATCGGTCAAGGCATTTGGCCGTAATCGTGAGACAGACACACAGACACACAGACATACACCACATACAGACACACAGACACACAGGCGAAATGCCGAACGGTTGAGTTAAAACGGAGACCTCGCTTACGCTGGGTCAATTATTTAAATGATATATTTCCGATGTTTATCTAATCCTGTGATTTCTCACGGGGGCTTACTAGTGTAAAATAAAATCGTGGATGTGAAATGTACACAAAATCATGCTTTTTCATTTTCTCGTTTGTTCATGAGCTATGAGTAACAAATAGGCGGAAAAGGATATTTATAACGACTGGCACGTTGCTGATGAAATAGGAAACAAAAATCAATTTTGACGAAATTCTCTTTGCGTTTTTGGGCCAGGAAATTCGGATCTGTAATAGTTTTTGTTTTTATTATTTATATTCTAGCTTATATTCTTTTCATTTATTTATTAATATCTGCAAACGAAAAACGAAGAAGCGAAAGCTAGTTTTACTGAAACTTATATTTATTAGGCATTTTATTCGTATGAAACAGGTATTTTATTCATTTTAGAGAAGGTTAAAATCCAGATTTCTTTAAAACGTGTAGAATTCCTTTTTGGAAATATTTGATTTAGTTAAATGTTTCATTTTACCCTTACAGTTGTTTATGCCTGACCATCCGTATATCAAAACACCACTCTTTTATTGCACCACTTCTTTTAGAGAAATTTTTATTACACGGAGAACTGAAGAGATATAAAAAAACACATTACAAAACCCACCAGAAGTGAAAACGATCAATAAAATTGTTTGCCCTGCTACCGAATTACGGAACTTAGAATAAGTCAGGTTTAAAAAAAGTTTTTTTTTATTTGAGCTTTATTTTCTTAGGAAAATGTTATTATACGCCTTATAATTTATTTCTGTCAAGTTCATTGAGATTTCAACTGTTTTGCCACGTCTGCCCATCTTCGTAGCTGCATTATTGTAATAGCTCTTGCAATGTAATATGTCAGGGAGTTACTCTTAGTTTCAAAAGAAAAACGGAATGAATATTTAAAGAAACTAACTTTACTGTTTAGGTAGGCCGACATAGAAACAAACAAAAATGTAAACCTTCCCTGTTTAGTTTAATATTGCTCAAAAGGTATTTCAAATACAATTAAGTTAGTCTATGTTAGCTGACTAAAATGGGGCAAAATTAATAAATTTATATAAATTATATAAAAAATATAATATTAAATAATAGTGAGTAGCTTGAAAGGCTTATACTTTTTTCTTTGTACTGTGGAAAGATCCCCGAATCACTAAATGTATATCTTATAGGTTAATAAAGTATTACCTGTTATAATGTCCGTCGAGTGATCCTCTTTTTGTGCTAAAAACACGACCGCGGTTACAGATGATTGCACTCATCAATCATCAAGTGTTGAAAACTTTACTTGCATGTATTTTTATTTATTTGAGGAGCAAATATATTGGAAACATGGATACAGAAAACATGACGTTGAAAAAAAGGTTTATCTCGTAAACACTATAAAATGCAGTCCTTGTTCTATATCTGTTATTATTTTCTAGAAAAGGTTATAAAAAAAAAAAATAGAACAATAAAATACACACATTTCTGAATATACAACAATATAATTCACGCATTAATTAGCAGTATATTTGGAGGCTTACCAAATTAGCATGTTCATTTATTTGGAACCCCTCCAATATGCAAACAATGCAGTAAAACTTATAGCGCTGTTTGTCTGTTAAAGTAGGTGTATAAATCAGTTGCCACTACAAATAATTGTTAAACAATAATTTAGTTTACTGCCTAATTAGTAAACAAGAGAAGCATTAATAGTGTGCTTTTGTTTTTGACAGTTGAAGGACAGTGCTTTAATTTAATATAAACATCTTTTACAAAAATGTATTTGTTTAATTTTGCAGTGTTACAAGTTTTATGATAATTAATTATCGTATTTATACGATATTTTACCTTTGTTAACTAAGTACAGTCTTAACCTAAGGATTATATAGAAAATAGGATAAATGTTATATTAGATAATTTAAATATTCACTAGTCTTTTTAGGTAATGACTGGGTTCCGAAATCGTTTTTGTATTGCTTACATAAGGTACAATATTTACCAGATATTCGTTTATTTATTAAATTACGTACTTATGTGAGTGAAGCCGCTGGTATCTGTTCGTACCTACAAAGTATTCAAATAGTATTTTATTAAATAGAGTTTCAAAATTTATTATTTAATTAAATTTTTTTAATTACTGCAGTTGTATATTATTATAAACTTGTAGAAATTATTATAATATTGCTCGCGAGCTGAAGTCGTTATCCCTTCACCCTGGGTGCTAATTTATGTAAAAAATAACAATTATTATTATTGGACCCGACGTAGGAAACATATTATTCAATTAAGTTTCAGTTTGATGTGCAAATTGATGGTCTTCAGAGCAAGTTCCTGAGCACACATCGTCACCAGAAGTCGCTCGGACAAGTTCTTTATCCAAAACATCCAACAACCTGAATCACGTTTTTTAACAGAAAGTAACAATATTTTGATATGTTTAGAACTAGAATTAACCTTTTAGGGAATTTTATCTAAAAGGTAAATATAGGAAATTATTCAGCACATTTTGTTTTTTACACGACCTTATTGCCCGTCTAGTTCCATCAAATCAATCAAGATGTAAAATACTATAAAATGACCCTGTTTAAATCAACGGGGGGATTTTACCTTGGGGGCATCTTCTGGTCGGCCGGGATGCAAACAAACAACATTCTGAAATATCTGCTGCACCTGGTGGTTGGGTGCAAAAAAATTACGAATATATTTCGTACAGGTGTCTTCGTGAGTACACCAATTTCCAAAATATTTGGTTTCACCATAAAATATATAAACTTAATTTTGGAAAATTCGCTCAACTCACGTTAGCGTATCAGCTGCGTGATCGAATTGTTATAATACTTTTACTATAGAATAGTAAGTTTTGAAAAAGAATACAATGTTCCTGGCAAATTAATAAAATGTAGCCACGTTCTGTACAGTTACATTTGTTAAACTGGTCTACTACTGAAATTATACAATTGGTTGGCCAGTAATTTTTTAGTTTATGGAAACTAATTTATGACGGTATCACAAATATAAATTTAAATGCTACTATAAACAGAAATTCAGATTTTTAAATGACAATTTTAAGTTTTATAAATCCCCTTTTTCTCTGACGAAATTATAGCTGACCCGTACGGCGTTGCCCGTGGTGGTTGGTATTTTCAGTCTTTTTAACGTAATTGTATTCTTTTTAAGTGTTCAATAAGTGAGTGGTATTTGGCTTTTATATATATAGATCTTAAATAATAAAAGCACTATTGTAATAATAATAAAAGATCTGAAATTATGACCCAAAACCCCACCTAAAATTTCGAAATTTTTCATACCCTTTCTTAGTGAGCACCTATGGCCCTAGAGGAAGCTACATACCAAATTTCATTCCAATCCGTTCGGTAGTTTTGAAGAAATCGTGATTTAATAACTTTAATCCCCCCCAAACTCCCCTAAAATTTCGAATTTTTTGAAACCCTTACTTAGCGAGCGCCTATGACCCTAGAGGAAGCTACATACCAAATTTCATTCCAATCTGTTCGGTAATTTTGGAGAAATCACGATTTAGTAATTTTAACCCTCCAAACCCCCATTATATTTCCAATTTGTTTAAACCCTTTTTTAGTGAACACTTATGGCCCTAGAGGAAGCTACATACCAAATTTCATTCCAATCCGTTCGGTAGTTTTGAAGTAATCGTGATTTAATAACTTTGATCCCCCCAAATCCCCCTAAAATTTTGAATTTTTCAAACACTTTCTTAGTAAGCACCTATGGCCCTAGAGGAAGCTACATAAAAAAAATAATTCCAATCCATTCGGCAGTTTTGAATAAATCATTTTTTAATAACTTTGATCCCCCCAAACCCCTCTCCCCTAAAATTTCTAATTTTTCAAACTCTTTCTTAGTGAGCACCTATAGCCCTAGAGGAAGCTACATACCAAATTTCATTTGAATCCGTTCGGTAGTTTTTGAGAAATCGTGATGAGTGAGTCAGTGGTATTTCGCTTTTATATATATATAGAAGATAACATATTTTATTCAACGTGAATGACTTTGCTGAAACCTTATTACAAAATTATTGATTATATTGTGTATTACAAAACTGTAGATTGATGTATATGCTAAATTAAATAAACGGGTAATTTATATATAGGAGAGTAAAAAAATGTTGTCATGAAAAATCTAATAAAATAAAATGCAGGGCAACACAAGAAGTTTATTGTAAATTCAACTCAAGGAGGCATCAATGTACGTTGTACTATATGTCCTACCTAAGTGTTTGTTATTTAATTTTCTATGGTGATGTGTTTCTTACTTTATCATTATGAATTAAAATCGTTACAATTTACCATATTTTCAGAAATGTTTATGTTATGAAATAAATGACGTGGTCCTATGTAGTTCTTCACATACTATATTATTTCAATTAATTCGATTACTAGAACACCACCGTTGCTAAAAGAATTTTTTGCATATGTTGTGTGATGTAAAATAATATTTTTGGTCCAATATTTACCAAAATTAACCCTAAATATTAAGTTTTGCACTAACACTAAAAGTAAAATTTAAATCTATATCGTGGACAATAATGTTACGATAGTTTTTGACCGAATACATGATAATTCCATTTTGGAAATGTAGCAACACTAATTTGGTTAGTAAATTTGAGATTTTTCTTTAACAAAATTTGTCGTTTCGTTATTGCAAACAAGCTTTCTATGGTAAACATTTAAAGTATATGGACAATTGCTTACCACTACCGAAAAGGAACTTCCACAAGTCAATAATTTATGCCAGATAAAACCACGAAGACAGAAATAGCCAAGAAAAGTGGCTCAGTTAGTAAAACATATTTCAAAATGTATTTAATCATTTAATGTAATTACACTAAAAGTATAAATAGTAGGCCATGTTGTATCCACTATTTAAAATTGTTGGCATACAATTATTTTTGTTAGGTGACTTCTATTACATTCTAATAATTTATAATGATTTTTTTTTTAAATTTCCCTTGCCTGTAGATTCATTACAATAATTTTATTGTATAACAGGTCGGCCTTATTGGATCAACCATTTTAAATTTTTAGAATCAAAATTATTGTCATTAAATCATATCAATTAGTGAAATTTCGATCAATTTTCATTTTTTAATACTTTTTTAGGAATATTTTTCTAAAAGTCGGCCCTATTCGTTTATCCATTTGTAATTTTTAATATTTGGATTCAACAACCTCAAAAACATGTATGTATACATTTTGAGAAAAAAATTTCATAATTCCCTAAGATTTTTAAATTTGTTTTAAAATGTCAATTTTTATTGCGTAAATAATTAACAAGCAATTTCCAACCAAAACCAACTAGAGAACTTTTTACCTACCTGAAGACATTTATAAACAAAATCAAAAGATTTTGAACAAATACAAGCAGGACCCATTTATTTTGAAATAATGCATGTTTTTGAGCTAGATTGAATCCCCTTTTAGTGAAAGTATGATTTCGCTATTATTGGTTGATGCATCAAGGTTATATACAACCGCAGAAGAAGGTTTTGCTATCAGAACCGTAGGTTTTCTAAGTGTAAATAAGAAATTATTATAAAAAACTTGTCATTTTTTATATGAAAACATCTTTTATTTTGAGATATGTCAAATTTTCACTAATTAAAATATTTTCAAGCTTTTAAATAAAGAAATATAATAGTGAATCTACTTAGTAAAAATATACATAGTATGTTTACAATAAATTGATAGATTAGTAGAATAATATTATAATTAATAATTATTAAAGCTCATAAACTGTATATATTTTTGTTAATGTTATACTAGCATTTAATACAAGGTTTTTAAGATATTTATTAATATGAATTTCAGTCTTTACGTAAAAGTATTCTTATCATTATTTAATCTAAACTAAATCTTTGTCTTTAATGGATTCGGGTATTTTTAGATCAATTAAAACAATATATACCGAAATAAATGTGTACAGAGATATTATGCTTTTACTTGTACAGTACTTAAAAGCGTTATAAATAAAAATATCTATGCCAACGCAACAAGCCAAGTAGCCTACATAATTTTTAGTTAAAAGATTTTCCATTAGACTGCAGTAATTGTCTGCTACTCTGCAACTGCATGAAGTTCGCTAAGACCACTTCACTGTGTTTTTGTCACATACACAATTCATGTCATATGATTGTATCAGTCAAAAACATATAACGTCATGTTATCGGTAGTTATCGGATATACATGCACCGATCACCAGAAATAGATTTTTTTGAGGGGTTATAGGGGAAAACCTAAGCGGTCATAATTGCCTGAATATCAAGAAAATATAATGCAACAGTATACATGGTGATTAAGAACTATACGGTAATCTCTCGGAAGCTCATTATTTAGCTAAAAATAAGAAAGAAAAAAAGTTAGTTCATAAACATAGGTCACAAAACGCTTCGTTTTCCAGATGTCCGCCATTATGTTTATTGTACAAAACTATTCATATTTAGAGAAATATGTGTCTGATTGAGTTTAACCTTTACATAAAGATTGAGGCGATGATAACCACCTAGGTTTTTCGCCTTTCAAAACCCAAACAAACGAAAAATACATAAATATTGACCTAGCAATGATAGGCCTATATCTCAAGGAAAATAAACAATTAAATCAAATCATACGTTTTTAAATTGTGTTTTTTTGGAAATTTCAAAAATAAATTACTCAAAACCGTACATTTTAACAACAAATTTAAAGACATTTTTGTAGCACTTTTGATTCTCTATCGGATGGTCTAATGGTCAAAACTATCAGATGAAGGATAATAGCTAAGTTAAAGATAATAACAGAACATACAATATTGCTGTGTTTACTGTGCTGGTATAGGATGCCGAGTTGAACAAACCAATTATTACACATAACTTAACTATTATCCTTCACCCAATTGTTTTGACTTTAGAACCATCCGATATGGAATCAAAAGGGCTACAAAACAGATGTCTTGGTATTTTTTGTTAAAATGAACGGTTTTTGAGTCATTTAGGTTTGAAGTTTCCAAACAGCCGCCATTTTGAAATGGATGATTAGATTTAATCGCTTTTTTTCTTGAGATATATCATTTGTTAAACTTTATGCCAAGGTTGAACTAAATCAGTTAAATATTTCTCTAGATAAGAATTATTTTGTACAAAAAACAAAATGGGGATATGTGGAAAACGAAGCGTTTTAGGGCCTACAGTATGTCTAAATGAACTTTTTTTTTCTTATTGTTAGTTTTCGAGACATTGCTGCATAATTCTGAAACACCCCTGTAGGCCTATATCACATGTTAAAGTCAATGAATTATTAATTACGGTGTAAACAACTAAATTCAATAAATAAATCATTGAAAATATATACTGCTATAGTGCGGACAAGCAATATAAAAACAAATTCATAAAAGATTTTTGTAACTCATCTTTGTCATCTGTCCATATAATTTGTTTATAAAGAAGAAGAGCTGAAAGTTTTTACATATAAAAGATACACCTCGAATTTCTTTTAACACCATAAGGTTAAACAGGGTGAATATAGAAACAATTATAATTCCACCATCTCCCTACTACAAGCAAGGGAGAAGACATTATTTGGCTCATAGGTGATCTAGGTCTACAAGAAAGTAAAACCATTTGCATTCCGATTACTTGAGTCTAGTGGGATAACTACATTTAAAGGTAATATTCGTATACTTTCTGTGAAGCTAAAGACATGTAAATCAGTAGCCTACTTAATACTGTTAAATTACATATAGGAAACAAGAAACAATCACAGTTCCATTATTTGCGTGTAAAGGGTATAATATTTTTCGTATCCAATGTGTTAAGTAAAATGTGCTCAAGGAAATTAAATGCATTTCAAAACCAATTTTTTTCTTTTTACGTTGTTTGGGATTCCGAACAACAAAGTGAACAGAGTGACGGGTAAATGTGGCTTTTGGGATTACTGTTGTATAGTTGATCGAGTATGTAGGCCTAATTGGGGAAACATAGATCGATTTGGACGAAACTATCTATGCTTTTTTGGTCAGGGAACTTGGAATAGTTTACGTTTTACTTTCTCGCTATTATAGCCTACTATATAGTATAGAGAAAGTTTAGTGATCGCAAAAAAATCGATGTTGATATTTTTGAGGAAATATCCGTTTTGGTACCCTCTGAGTCCAAAAAAGTGGTTTTTACAATATGTCTATCTGTATGTCTGTATGTCTGTCTGTATGTATGTATACAAAGCTATAGCGAAAACTATTCGATCGATTACAAACTAATTTGCACCAGACATGTCAAGTAGGCCAGTATAGCTGCACGAAAAAGGGGTTTGAAACATTTTGAAAACACAAAAAATCAGCCGTCTTTTTGCCAAAAAACCCCCAAAAAATCGGTTATTATTTTTTTATAAAAAAACTGCTCTAACGATTTTGATAAAATTTGGTTTATTTGTAGCCTTTAGTGTAGGCTACCCTACCATATGCAAAATTGCTTCTTTCTAAAATTTCTCGTTGTGCTAATAATAACAATAATAACAACTGATTTTTGGGGGTTTTGGCAATAAAGTGGATCGTTTAAAAAAAAATTGCAATTATGTTTCATAATGGGACATAATATTTAACCGATATTCATTTCATTCATGATTTATAAATAAGAGCGAACGAAGCTGCGAGTACCTGTTAGTGCTAAATATTAATGAAAACATTCAGACGTCGCGGAAAGGTTAACACAATATCAATAATCCAGGAATCGTCCACCAGCATCGCCTGAATGGAATTAAGTATGTAACACATTCTACACATATATTTTAATGTTTCTCACTCTAGGTACTTCTTAAATAATATATTGTGACAGTACGGACATAGAGGTGTGTGTGTCTCTATGTAGCATTAAAAATCCATCAGTCAACTAGTGCGCACTGACAACCTCCAAGCACGGACCGTTTCTTTTACTTTTAATAATAAATTGATATTATTTCAAATCCATACATCCTCTCATTGTCTAAAGACACCTTCTTTTATCTGCATAATATATAAAAGAAGAAGTCCTGACTGATTTATAATCAACGTGATCCTACAGTCAAAACAGCTATGATAGCTAGAGACTTAAAACTTTCAGGGTTCCTTCATACAAGTATGAATAGGTGCTCTTAGAAAGGACATATTCAACCCTTTTGAAAAATACTGATTTTAAGGGTTAAAACGTTTCCAAATACGGCGGGGGGGGGGGGTCACTACAGTAGATAAAACATTTGATTCGAATCAATAGCTTAACATCACAATTCTAGTTGTTTCATATACTGAAGAAACATGATCATGTTTGTTGAATGCAATTAGTTTACATTCACTACCATAGAAATCATCTTAGTAAATGTAGAATAAGTCAATTACATTACACAACCAAACTTCTTTTTTATGTTTGGTTAACAAAATAAAAACAAACGCAAAGCAAAAAGCCCATTAGAAAGTATTACTGTACTATATAATTTAAACATCTGTTGTTACCCCTGATATAAATAAAACATCTAGTACGGATTAAAAGCTTACACAATTTAAGGTTAGGCCTAATTGAATCGACATACAGTTCTTGAAAGCATTTACATTTATTACCATAACAACTAACTTGGCAAATTTAAAATCAGTTAATTATTCTTCACAAAAAAAATGTTTTTTAGGACAGTTAATAGCAAACATAACCACGAAAAGGGCGCTCTATATCACACTTCAAACTCCTATCACTATTACAATTTAATTATGTTAACTTTCTAGGTCTATCAGTTCTGTTTTAAATACCGATTACTTTATCACATTTTTGTAATATTTTATAACTTAAAATACTTTTGAAATATTTTAAACTTTATTGTCCTCTTTTGTATAAAAATAAAAAATATCTGTAATTATCAATTGTCATTCCAGTGAAAATATTAGGGTAAACAATAATCTGCTTGCATTTGCTTCATTATTTGGTTGTTGAGTGAAACGAGCATGGGGTGAAGCCATCTAGTTCTATAAAGAAGTCGGACGGCATTTTTCATTAACTGTTGGTAACGTATTTCCTTAGCTGCAGTATTTAACCCCGACGTTTCCAGAGTGGCCTGAGTAGAGAACAAATTTGATCTTTTAGTAAAACGTTGAAGAATACGTAGCTTGTTAGGCACTTTTAGAGTCGAAACATAATAGTTGATATTTTGATAAATTTACGAACAGTAGGCCTACTAAGACCTTATTTCTACAATGAATATAAGCATATATATCAACAATGTACACAGTCGTAGCCAAATTTAATCTGTGCATGTATATGTTTTTAGATCAAAGAAATGTAAATCCGATTTACTATCAAATTTATAAATTTGTTCCTGACGGGTCGTGAACCGACATTGGTCCGTTCGTAGGCTCTTCCACCTATCATCATTCGTATACGATGATTAGAAAGTAGAGTGGATTGGTGTAACAAATTTTTAAAATTATCAAGATTCCTCCCCCCAAAACAGTTTGCTATTGTGTAACGACATCGTCTTAATTATGCTTAATATGTATGAAAAGTTTCCCTCGCAGAATTGTGCTGCTTTATTTAACAAACTTCCAAAGTTTAAAAAACATAACAAAATTAAAAATCAGTCTACAATTACTTTTATCGGTGGAGTGGTTTTATTCCATAAGTGAGAACAGCAGCCAAGTGGTATTTTTAATTTGTATTTAAACTTAGCGCTGTACAGGCTTCAGGTTATACATGGGGTGTTTCAAAATAAATATTAGCGTTTTAAGCCTTTGTAGTATTTATTACATTGAAATTTTATTCCATGTACTAGTAAACCCCCGTGAAAAATCACAGGCTGATTAATTAGATACACATCAGAAATGCATCATTTAAAAAATAAACTATTAAAAAACAACATTAAGAAATAGCCTACTTATCTAGGCCTACATAACTATGCTGACGGGGATTTTTAACTCGGTTAATGTGTACAATAATAAGGATTATAAAACTGTAGGCCTATTTTTTAAACATTTTTATTTACATAGTCTACGTTATTATATACTAGTAAGCCATCGTGAAAAATCACAGACTGATTAATTAGATACACATCAGAAATACACAATTTAAAAAACAAACTGTTTACAACATTAAGGCTTACTTATCTAATCCTACATAACTATGCTGACGGGAATTTGTAACTCTGTAAATGTGTACAATAATAAGGATTATAAAACTGTAGGATTATTTCTTAAACATTTTTATTTACATAGTCAACGTTATTATATACTAGTAAGCCCCCGTGAAAAATCACAGGCTGATTAATTAGATACACATCAGAAAT